>JAQJVL010001570.1:40000-169610 GCA_035578905.1 Stictocephala bisonia
TCTAGAGGTTTTGAAAAACACAAATCCTTCTGCTAAAGAATGAAAAATTTCCCGCTAAATTTAAATTTTGTAAATTTGTACCAAAACAATTAAAATCATCATAAACAAACACTTTAAAAAAAATTTACAATATGAAAAATGGACAAAAAAAAACTGACATGAAACGGTAAAAAAACATATTCTTCTTGTTTTAAAATTGAAAGAGAAAGAAATAAAACATTGTAATGTTTTTTGGAGTAAAATGGGACTCCCATCTCAAAAAATTTTAAAAAGTGAAAGGAAAGCTTTTTTTCAGTTCAAAAACACACTTAGTCCCACGATAAAAACTTACCAGTCAAAGTGTTATAAAAAGCCAAAATTAATTTTGGCAGATTTGAGACGATGAAACTCGGGGCTTATCTACTTTTGAACCCACTACTTTTTTTTGATTGAAGAATTACAGCAGCTGGGGTTCAAAAGAAGCACTAAGAACACATACCATCTGCTCAAAAAAGGTGTTTGAAGGTTTTTCTGACTTTTTTTTGGAGAAAAATTTATTTAAGTGTAATTTAATTTGTACAAAATAGGAAAATCTTTCAAAATGAAAATTTTTTACTTAAATTATTTTTTACTTTCGAGTTGCTTTTAATTTTTCATTATTTGATAAATTACTTAGGTATAATTATAGGTTGGGTTAAGGCACTGGGCCCAAAATATATATTGGGAGTGGGACATCAGCCAACTTCCCTTTAAAAAGACAATTCAAAAAACAGCAAGTTTCTCTCTCCCCCTCCCCCTCTCTACTCACCTAAGAAAATCCCCAGTGGATTAAAAATTTATAGATTGTGTTATTTTGTGTTTTACACACTCGGGTTTTAGTGAATTTGTCTTTTAAGGAAAAGTTTGCTGATATCCTATCTCCCAATAAACTATTTGTATTAATTAGTAATCTTCCACCAAAGAGAGAACTGGACACATATTTCAAATCAACGTTTCACATCGGGTCTTTTGTCTCTATTAAGTTGAATTTGAAACTTATTTTATACGTTTAAAACCACGTAAAAACATATTAACGGCATGCACCTAAAAATATCCTGTAGGGATTGAGGACAAGAACAGAGATAATTTCATTACTCCCTCCTTCACCTATATCATTGTTTTCATTAGGATCACTCTGACCATTGAAACTCATAAAAATTTTTTATAAAGAAAAAACAAAAAAAAACAGAAAAGAACTGGCTTTAAAAAACGCCCCTAAAAGTTACAAAAACTCTTAATTAAAAAAAAAAACCACTGATAACAAATTTGATAAAACTGAGTTTATAGGATCCATGCACTGATTGTCTGGGATACTAATAGGACAGACAGGAAGTTTTTTTTCGCACAAGTTTTAAAACCACATTCGCTGCAAAAAATTAACCCAATTGGATGTCGGGGAGCGAAAATTTTTTACAGAAAACTTACCTTTAGGTGTATGAAGTTGATTGAAGTTGGAATACCCGATTTTTTGACGTTTTCCTTTTGTAAAAATGACGTAAAAAATTGGCCCCCCCCCTACGCCGATCACCGTTGTTTGCCCTCACACAATCACTTGGAATGTCGTTTTTTTGAAATAAACCCCTTTTTTTATGTAAAATACGGGGTATTCAACCTCAGTGGTCAAAATCCCTCAGTAAAATGAAATTACGTCATAAGTTTGCACCCACGGTGGGGGCGCAGCACCTAGCCTCGATCACCTTTTGTTTGAACCCACACAAAACACTTGGAATGTATTTTAAAATTGTAAAAAAAACCCCCTTTTAAAAAACCTTTCGTCTTACATTGGGGTCCCGGGGACCCACCCATTTTTTTTTGCCAGCGAATTGCAAAAGCGCGCCGCAAAACGCAGATCACATTTAAATTCACTTTTAGTCGCTTGCAACGTGGTGCTAGATTTTGCTCCAGTTTGATTTTTATGTTCTTTGGTTATACCAATAACGTACGTTTGGGGCCTTTGGGGACCCATGGTACAGTGTACGTAACATTTTTTGTGAGTGATCAATTTTAATATTTTTTGGTTTTCCTCGGATTTGAACAACAGAGTGAGAACTTAGGGGTGTTTTAAACGCTAACTGATACTGACATCAAACTTTTTCTCAAAACGCAAGCGCGTTTTTTGTGTAAGCCGAAGAAACCGAAAAAACCAAAAATCATTGCAGAAGTGTTCCTCACCTTTCTTTATGACCAAGCTACCTTTTGTGGCGTTGTGAGGAGAAATGAAAAAAAAAGGCTGAAGTCATAAAAAGGAACGTCAATTTTGTTTTTTTTAAAATTTTGTCCAAAAACTTTTCTATTTTTTCACGTTAGTTTTTTAAACCCAAATAAAAACATTTTAGTTTTTTTGGGATTTATACATACATTTTTTTAAAACACAATTTGCAACAAAAACAAAAATTACATTTATTAAAAGTGTTTTTTGATACGTTATAAATAAAAGGTTTTCATAAATTTTTTTTACAGAAAATTTAATTTTTTTTTAACGCCCTACATGAACGTTGGTAATCCCAAAAATATTGGTAATCAATTTTCTTGTATAAAACAATATAAAGCAAAAATCAGTATGATAGAAAAAATTTTTTAGTCCCTTTTTTTAAACTCAAGTAAAAAAAAAATGGGGGCCCATTGACCCATGTGTCAAGTGTGAAAATTTTTTTATTTTTACAGACGAAAGGTTATTATTAAAAAAAAACTTGGGGGTTCATTACCTCAGTGGTCAAAAAATCTCAGTAGTCAAAATATAGCCCGACACAATTTCCAAAAGTTCGGCATAAAATAATTTCAAAATCACACAAAAAATTTATCACAATAATTTAAAAAATTTTTAAAAATTGAAAAACATAATACATATATACACACCAAAACAAAGCACCAGGAATATAACTAAAGTATTAGTCTATAAGAACAGCATGAAACGGGACGCCCCCCCCAGTGGGGGCTCAGCTATATGGTAAGGTCCGAGAACTCGAAACTAACAACGCCAAGTAAGGTTTGGTTACTAGGCAACGAACGAGGTGGAACAAAACAAATACTGGGTGGGGCCTTCGGGCTTCTATAAACAGTGACTCAAGCCCCCACCGGTGGGGGGGCCCCTGATTTGGATACAGACCCTTGCCCCCACCGGGGGGGCGCCGCAGCGAATGTGTTAAAGGCACTACCCATACCCCAACCCAAAAAAAACAGAAATCACAACACACTCAGACCTCCTTTAAAACCAACATTCTCTTCAACCAATAGATGAAAATTTACAGATAATTCATTTTTTCCAGAAAATAAACTAATAAACACAGTAAAGAATACGAAATTTACAAAATCTAAAAAAAATTCCATTTACCAATGACAAGATACAATTTTTTAATCTAAGATATTATTGAATCTCTCATACACAAAACAAAATCAAAAAGTCAAGCTGATCCTAATGAAAACAATGAATAGGTGAAGGAGGGGGAAAACTGAAGTGTATTTCCCAATTCTCGTCTGTCCAAATTTCCTACAGGACATAAAGTGCGTGCCAGAATATTTTTTAAAGCGGGGAACTTTTTAAAAAATAATTTTAAGTTTAACTTAAAAAGTCCCCAAAGAGCTGATGATACTCCCTTTTTTTTTGAAATGTGTTGTCCATTTTTTCCCTTTTTAAACAGATTGACTGATTTTTTTCTACTGACAAACGTAATAATTTTTTATCCTGTCCAAGCTAAAAAGTTTAATTTTTAAGTTTCATAAAGCAATAAAATAATTTAAAAAAACAAAACCCTTTATTTTACAATATTTTAAAGTAAAATTTTTTATAAACAGCTTTTAAAATGGGGGATATAATGATAACTAGGGAACGCCCGCAAAGCATTTGTGACCCCTCAGCCTTAGGCACGTATTTAACTACAAAAATTACGGTTTTAAAATATTTAAATAAAAAAAATGAAGTAAACAAATTAATTAATAGATTATTTTACACTATAAAGATAAACAAATGAATAAATAAAAATTTTTATAAAATTACATGAAAGTTTTTGGGGGCTAGAAAGGTAAGATTCCTAAGTCGGGAGAGAAAAATTCTTCTAATGCAGGGGCCCTTTGGTAAACCTATGTACTACTTTTAATCATCAGCCCTTTTTAAATTTTAACATCTGATGAGTTAGTCATCTATAATTTAGCTTATAATTTCGCACACAAAAAATATGAAAAGCTGCACACAACTATCCTCAGACTCAAACCCAAATTTGGGTGATCAAAACCCAAATAACAGGCTTATCTACTGAGTGTTTTTGACCAAACTACCTCAAAAAGGGAACCTGAGATAGAATAGATACACGTTGACTCACACAAATAAAAAAATGGTAAAAAAAACTAGCCCCATTGTGAAAAACCACAAGAGTAGTTGATTACAACAAAAAAAAAACTGATACCAAGAGCGATATGCAAATTATATAATGAAGTGCTTTTGAGTTGCCAAAAGGTACAAAAGAAGTTGTTTTTTTTTTTTTTTATCTCGTGAAAAACGACAATTTTTAAAATTTCCTACATAATTTAAATTAAACCAGGGAAAAATGTGCTGCATTGCCTTTAAAATAGAGCGGTAAGACAACTACTTGAGGAGTTTACACCACAAAGACTTCTTTAAACGAAGGAAAAAACTAAAGACCCAAGAAAACTCTTTTAGGGTGACGGGACAGCTTTCCCCCCCATATGTTAACATTACTGAAAACAAAGTGAAAACCAGAAAGCCGCCAGGTTTTAAAAAATATCCGCATCTGTCAGTAATGTCTTTCTCACATCTGTAACAATGTTAAAAAAACTTCACTGTCAAATACCATTTTGCCCACAAGGAAATTTTTTATCTTTTTCACAAAAAAGGGGACTTTTCGTATGAAGAAAGTGTAACTATGCCTAATCAGAATCATACATACATATCCGGAAACCCCTCCACTCCTGGGGTTTGGGCGTTCACCAACCTCTCCATTCCTGTTTGTTATTCCACATCTCCTTCCATCACCTCCCCCCACAAACCCCCTCTTCTCCACAAACCCCACTTTCACGCCATCCAACCACTTCCCCTAGGGCTTTCCTCGGGTCTTCTCCCCCCACTTCCATCTCCTCCATTCTTTTAGGGATTCTTTCTTGTCTCTCCCTTCACTGCCCGTACCATCTTTAACCTGACCTCTCCCCCCCCATTCCAAACTCCTTCAGTTAAACCCTTCTTATCCGTCTTTTTGGATCCTATCTCTTCGGTTTTTCCTTTGATGGCTCTTAAAATCTCATCTCCCCCGCTTGTATCCCACTCCACTCCCTTTCCGATAATCCCCACGTCTCACCCATAGCACCATGGGTTTATAATAATTTTTAAACATGCTACCTTGGGCCCCTTTTCGGGCACTTCCCTCCCATACCAGGGGTTTTCACGCTTTCCCAAAAAAACCCACCACCCACTTCCAACGTTACTTTTTCTTGCTCCATTTTCCCATTGCCGATAACACTGTTCCCCAATCTTAAACTCCTCCACCTTTTTCAAGCTCTCCCCATTTTTAACTCCACGACCCCTCCCAGGTCCGTATCTCTATCCCCCACCATCACCTCACTCTTTTTCCCCGCTCACCTTCAGAACCTCCTCCATCATCTTTTCACCCACTTATTCAATACCTTTCCCGCAAATTCTTCTTACTTCCCCCCCAACATAATGTCGTCCGCAAACAACACACATTCACCCCTCCTCCTACATCCTCCTTAAATTTTCCCCACATCACCTCCATTTTTTACATTGAAAAAAAAACTGGGGATAAAAAACACTCCCTTCTTAAAACCCCCCCTTTTTTTCTTCAAACCACCTATTCCCCATACTATTCAACCCTACATCATTGTCCTTTTAAAAACCCCTTTATCCATCCAAAACATTTTTCATCTATTCCTATCCTCCCAAAACCTCCCATAACTACTTCTGTTTAAAATATCATTGCTTTTTCCACATCTATAACACCATGAACAACTTCTTGTCATATTTCCCAATACCTTCCGATCATTTGTCGCACTGCAAAAATCAGATCATGGGGCTTCTTCCCCTTTCCTAACCCCCTGTTTTTCCTCACCCATCTTTCCTCCACTGTTCCCTTCTATCCGTTTAACAAATTTCTCAAACACCTTGGCACCTGGCCGCAAAAATTATTCCCCTATAGTTTTTTTCACTCTCTTCTGCTCCCCCCTTCTTGTGCATGTTAAATTTCTCCCTTTTCCCCAATCGTCCGGTACCTTCTATTCTCCATACCATCCAAACACCCTCTGCAGCCCAAAGTATTCCTATAGGACCCCAAAGTTTTTTTGATCATGTCTAATTTATATCTCTCCGGTCCGCAGACTTCCCATTTTTCACTCTTTTCAAAGCATCCTCTGTCTCCTTCCAACTTATACCTTCCCAAAACCCCCCAATAATAAACGTGTCTTCTTCCTCCACATCAATATACCCCTTTATTCAGAAATTTTTTTTAAAAAATTTTTTCCACACCCTTTGATTTCTTCCACCCCCCCCCAGCTCTCCGTCTTCTCTTTTCATCGTCGGGGGACTCTCTGTTTTTTCCTTTTTTTTGTTTTCATCATGCGTAAAATACTTTTTTTGTTCCTTCCATATCCCCCCCAACTTTTCTGTGAATGACTCCCAAGCTCTCTCCTTCGCTTCTCTTACTATCTTTTTCCCCTTTCCCCCCTTTTTTCCCTTTTGTAGTCCTCTCTATCTGCCTGGGATCTTGACTTCCAAAACCCTTTCCCCCAAGCTCTATTTTTTTCTTTTAACCCCCCTCTTTTACCTCATTCCACCCAAAACGTTTTCTTATCTCTCTTCCTTCCCGTGTTCTTCCACAAAAACCCTTTCCGCTGCCTTACCAGTGCCTTTGAAGAGCTTCCATTCATTTCCCCATCACCTACTTCCGTTCTTGGTAAGTGTGTTTCACTATCCTCTGAATTTTTCCCTTTTTTTTCCTCCTCCAGTAATTTCCACATTTTATTCTCTTATATTTTGCTTTCGCAACTTCTTTCATTTTAAAAAACCAAACACCCCACCAGCCCCCCTGTGGTCCCCACCCATACCACGCTGGGGGATCACCCTTCACATCCAGGATTTTTTCCCCCCCTTCCCGTCCTTAGATTAGTCGATGACACTCTTTGTAACCCCCCCCACTGTATCTCGCACCAATGACTCCCTCTCTTTCGGGAAATTTCCCGTTTCCAATCGTCAACGCATTCCCTTTTAACATATCCGCAATCTCCTCCCTTCCACATTTCCATTCCCATTCCAAAAAACTCCCCACACCCCCTAATCCCTCCTATCAACACCAATTTGGGCGTTTAGATCACCCATTAAATCACATTCCTATTTGGTCTTCCATTGTTCTTCAACACTTCCTTTTCCTGCTCTGTGCATCCTGTCTCGGTGCTAAAATTTTCATTAACTATTTCCCTGTTTCCTTCTCTTATTTTTATTATTATTTAAACCAAAACCATATAATTCAACTCCTTCCACCCTTCTCCTCATCCCTTTTAACCCTAATACAACCCATTCCTTCTGTTTCCCGCCCCCACTCCAATAAACACCCTCCCCCCCTTATCTCCTTTTCCCCTTTTCCATTCCTTTCGTCCACTTAAACCCCCAAAAAATCCAGCCTCCTCTCATTCATCACATCTATTGTTCTTCCACCTTGCCCCGTCATGTCAATATGTTCAATGTACCAATTCTTATCCTGTTTCGTTTTCCGGGCCGTATCCTTTAAAATTTTCCCTCCCTTCCCAGGGTTAGTTTCCATTGTTGAAAGCAGTTTTTTTGACTCACCACCCGCTTTTGGGCCTGACGGGTTGTTTTTCACCAGAGCCCCGTTAGCCGTCATGTTTTTCAGGGTTCTTATCAACCGGGGGCCAGCTACCTTTGGGGTGCCAGGGACAATCCCCCGCTGGGGGGGGGGGGGGGAATACGCTCTTAACCTAAACCCCAACTTTAGTCCGTTGCCCGCTCCCCACGACGGGACGGGGGGTTTTGGACTTTGAGAGGCCAATTTAAACATGAATATCAGAAAATATTCACATTTTTGGGAAATTAGTGCCTGTCACACCCCCTGTAACTATGAAGCTATATATAAAAAATTTGGGGTTTGTTTTTTATTTTTAATAAATAACATAAAATTATGTATGTTATTGATAATTAATAAAACCCGTAAATTGGGTTTTCCATTTAAGAAATTATAGGGGAGATTTTTAGACCCAGAATGTAACATTATAGAAGACAATAACTTTTTTTCATTGTATTTTTACATATCGAATGGGAAAAATAACTTTTATTTACAATTTGACTCCCTTGTATTTTTTTTAGGAAATTTTACAAAAAAAAAATATCATTCATTCATTCATCCTGTATGATTTGGAAAATAGTAAACTCAAAAGAATTAAAGTTTTTTCTTTTCCAACAAAATCTTTTTTTTTGCATAACATAAAAATAAATTGCCTTGAACAACAATATAGAAACAAATATAAAAAAATTTTGAGTTTTTCGAAATAAATTTTCCCAAACCCGTTCAGATCATAAAAATAACCCTCATAAAATTTAAAAAACAAAAATTTCAATCTTTTTTTTAAAAAAAGTAAAACAAAATTCAAAATAAAATAACCACATTCTCTTTAAACCCCAAGATTCTTGACTCCTTCCATGACAAAAGAGAGCCCCGTAGACCAGCTTGGAGAAAATGCTCACAGTCTTGGGTTTCCCCCACCCGCATACGTTGGGGTTGGCTGCATTTTTTGCATAGGCCCCCTATCAACAAATAAACAAACAATCGACAATGTGTACCTTGCACAATTGTATGGTTTAAATTTAAATTTATCTACAATTTCGTTGTAAAAAAGACATACAAAGATATTTTTTTTTTTTTTCTTAAGTTCAAAAATATACAATT
Organism: Stictocephala bisonia; assembly: GCA_035578905.1. NCBI lineage: Eukaryota > Metazoa > Arthropoda > Insecta > Hemiptera > Membracidae > Stictocephala > Stictocephala bisonia. Next base: position 48,937 of record JAQJVL010001570.1, read on the forward strand.
TTTTACTAAGTATTTTATAATAACATATGTTCCATTAATATTTTGACATTGTGATTTTCATAATAATTTAATTTATGGAGATAAAAAGTAAATAGCCTATGAAAAAAATTAAGATGAATATACAACATATATAGTCTACTTCCTAACTGAGATTGCTCTTCCTCCAATACAACCTCTCATTATCAGCTTAGTATGATTTTACTGACTTTCTATAATAACGCTATAGGCATGAAAAAAACTGACAAGTTTATGGAGAAAACACAATGAATGATGGTATAGAAATGAGTGAGAACTTTTAAAGATGATTATAGGAATGCGCATGAAGAGGAACAAAGTGGACAACCTTCACTCATTACTGATGATTTGGTGCAAAAAGTTGATACAAAAGTTAGAGAACAGATTGCATTGTTATCTAGTGAGTTTTCTCAAGAGTCACAAGTATGATTGATGAAATTGTGAAAGAATATTTTAAATACAGAAAGTTATGCTCACGCTGCATTCCGAAAATGCTGATAGAGAATCAAAAAACCAAACAAATGTCTTGACAGTTCTCTCAAATTCCTAGAGTGTTATAATCAGGATGGTGACGGTTTTTTAAACTAAATCGTTAATAAACTGTGACAGATCTCATGGTGAATGACGGCTGCGTTTACGCCTCAAGCGCATCACAGCGGGTAATTCACAGTCGGCGTCATATTCAATCCAAAGGAGGTATTTTAAAGACTACCAAGCAATCTTAAACACTGTCAAATGGATCCGTACTGGTGGCAGTGGTTTGTCAACATGCGCCAAATGCTGACTGCAGTGCTCCAATGGGGAATTCCAAAACAGTATTACTTAAAAAACATACCTCATAGCTTTCTCTCAGTATCATGATCAAGGAAAAGTCTGTAGGTTTTTATTTTGTATTAACTGTAAATAAATAGCTGTCTTGAATGTAAATAAACACAATAACTAGAAGAATACAGTAAACCCTGCAATCTCTTAAGATAAGAACAAAGCTACATACATAATCATCTGAGTCTCTAAAATTATATTCAAACAGAATAAATGAAGCAAGCCAACAAGAAAAAACTAAAGAGTGTATACAAATATTTGATGCCACTAGCAACTTTCTCAGGATCATAAGTATTAATCTTATATGAGAAGAATCCATTTTCTCCAAGCAGAACTTACTTCCAGCGCTTGATATATGCCAAAGGTCGCAGATCGCAGCCAGCACTCTCCAAGGCTGAGCAGTAGCGATCATACTCCACCTGAAATAATACAGCACATCAGACCCTGAGATGACATGTAGTACTCTTTCGCTGGATTATTAAAATAAATAATAACTATAAAAAATAATCTCACAGAATGGCTGATTGTTTTTAATTTACTGCCTAAATTACAGTGCCAAAATCCTAAACTGTATTATTAAAATTACCTTTTATATCTCACAAAATAAAAAAATGATTTTGTCCTAAGATCTGTTTTCATGGCAGGGAAGTGTTCTTCCTTACTTTTGGAAAATGGATCCATAGGCATGTTATTTTCACATGCCTTGACATTTTTGCTCAACATAAACATCTCTATTTGGTTTTTATTAGGATGAAACTATAACAATGAACTCAGAAGCTTTTAATCTATTATTTAGAGATTTTTTAATTTTCATATTCAATATTGTGACTTCTCTTACTTACTCCTATTGCCAATATAACCTCAGTTGGGTTTCAGCCTTGCAAACTGGCTACCTCCATTCTCTCCTATATTTATTAAACTGATATTACAATGTAATAATAAATAATTAAATAAATTAAGGTAAATAGAGCTCTTACCCATGAACAGATGTATAGACTATGTGGAGTAATATTATTTTTTAATATAAATATTCAAATTGCATATCCAGTTACGAGTAATGTAAATCTCAAATCTATTGCCTGTAAGTTAATCATTTTAAAATTGAAGATTACAAAATGTGACAGAAAAGAAAATAAGTTCAGAAAAATAAGTGGAACGTATGTGTTTGTCTATTTAATATAGATCTTTGGCTGTGAAATATATAATATATTTCACAGCCACAATTATTAGCTGTTATGTGTATAATATACTCAATAACATGACCAACATTATGGATACTAAAGAGCTAATGAGCACTCTGAAAATGTTTTATATCCCATATTGATTTGTGGAATTTCGATCAGCCAATTTTTAATGTTATATAACTGATATTAAAGTTAATTGCTGACTTTTTTCACTCTGCACACTTAATGTCCAAATCTCAAATTGTCATTTAACATATAAAGAGAACGTAGCTGTAGTAGTTTACAAAATATCTTGAGTTGTCGAAACCGTTACTTTTCAAATGTTTGGTGGTTAGCAAAGGAGAAGGGTACGGCATACGCATGCGTGGTTTTGTAGTGTCCTGACATGCAGACATTGGCTACCGTTGCTGATCAGCTGATTGGAGAGTGCAGTTTCGCTGCCTTATTTTTGTATCAAAAGTGTTTGTTGTTGCAAAAATTAGTACAATTTTGTTTGTATTATTAGTTGTTATATTTAATAACTTAGCCACAGATGTTATAATTTAATGAAAACAGCTGTCTATCTTTTAAAGAGATACAACTGAACATTGTTTAGAAAGTTATTCATGAGTATGTAGTTCTATTTTAAAATTAAACTACGAACTGTACACAATAAAAACGTGCATAGTGCTTATTTACTAACATAACCTACACTATATAAATTCATTAGTGTTTATTATTTGGTATTCCATATTATTTTACTTTTCTCATTAAAGATTAGACAAAGATAATAATGGCCTATAATTATAACATTACAATACCAAGTAACATTATCAGAGAGATGTATATGTACACAATTATCTGAGGTATACATCTTTATATCTTCAAGGGTTCTTTATTTATCCTCTTTGTATGTACTGGGTATTGTGACCCAACCATACAAATTTGGTGATACTGACAGACCCTCCCACCCATATATGTACGGTGGTATTGACTCACCCACCTATCCACCCAAACACATTCGGTGGTATTGAATGTGCATTCTATTCTCAATGATATAATATAATATAATCAGTGTGAGTAATCAGATGGGAGTTTTGTTATAAAAAAGGTAACTTGTGGGTGTGGTGAGTTGATGTTAACAGCAATGTTACTAGCATTCTAAACGATGTCTTTTGGTGGAGATCCGCCTCCCCCCGAAACTGACCATGACGTAAGCCACAGCTCAAGATATCCCGTGGCTATTGTACCTGATACCAAAGACAATAATACATTTTATAAACTATTTAATAAATTAATATTTATGTGAAAAGTTAGACATTAATAAGCAAAGGGTGATTTGTATGTCCAATTATATTGAAAGGCTATACTTGATTGGTATCATATTTCTGATAAAAGTTGGAATGTTAAAAACATACCTCAGTCATGTTGTGGGAGCAGATGTAATAAATTATGAAGAGTCTCATTTTGTCCTCAGGACTGCCTGTGTCTGGGTCTGCCAAAATCTCCATCAACGGACGGTCCAGTGACTGTTTACTCATAATCTTTTCTTCCAGCTCAAATAATGTGTCCAGTCGTCGAGATTTTATGCAAATTAAGATGCCTACAAACATTGATTATAATCTAAATATATAAACCATTTACCACTCATCACTATTTATCCAAAACTATATGTCATTGACTTGAAATTTTGTACATAGGTTTATCTTGGCCCCTAGAGGCGCACTACGAAAGGATTTTGCTCTCTGACCTCAGGACTCTGTCCTACTGGCCTAAAAAATTCCCATGGTATTCTTATGGATCTATAATTTGACTGATTAATTTGATTAACAGCTGTTAAATCAAAACAAACAAATAATATTGTGGTAAGCTAAACCATTAAAATTAAAAATAATTGAGTACAATAGTGAATTTTATACATAACATCAGCTGTTCTAAATGGGATACAGTGTAAACTGAAAGCTTGCTGCACATTTTGATTATTTAATGAAACTCAATATTATGACCGCCGAAGCGGGCAGATACAGCTAGTATATTATATTTTTAAAACAGCAAATGATCTCTTATTTTTAAAATATCTACTTGTATTACCATAGACATCTTCAGTTTTTCATTTCTATTAGGTGTGGTAGACAAAACCTTATTTTGTATATTGGTGTGCCTCTTCTCAGTAAAGAGTTGCACGTCAATATAATTTCCTTTCTTTTTTATGTATTTTTAGTAAAAACTTCACATACCAGTTTACATAGGCCACAGGTCTATGTGTTAACTTTATTCAACAAGTGAAGTATGAACTGGGATTTGAGTCAGCTTAGTGTGGATTCGAACCTTTGACTCCTTAAATTTTAGCCTTTGGCCGCCATAATATGGCTATTGATTGATTGGTGACATCTACGCTGATGTAATCCAAGGATATTTTAGTTGGGCAATTTTTAATAATAAGGAACTTAAATTTTGTCATGACAATTTCTGAACTGAGCATCACACTCGTCTATTTGCCGAAAATCAGACTCTGAGCTACTAATAAACTACTCTTTTAAGGAATATATAATTCATCTATTCTCATTTGCAACCCATATTTGCACGTATCATGAAAATTGTTGCCTTAATGATTCATAAAATGCATTATAAACACTGCCTACAAGTAGCTGGTTTACAGCCCTATGCTATTGGTGCCAATAAAGAATGGAAGCATACCAGTAGCAATTGTAGTATGCATGTCTATTAGTCGTTTCTTCTCAAGCAACTGAGGGAGGGAGTTGACTGCTGATGTCAACCGTGCTGTGTTATCTGACATCATAGACAGAGCTGCATCACTTTCATTGTCCAAGCCCTATACAGTAATAAAATTATAGATTATACAAACTAGCAAAAGAATTAACCCTTAAAATGCAACATACAGATATATCAGAAAGATAAAAATAGCTATAAACCAGGCATACTGATATATCAGTATTTTTGTTATTTTATTTATTTTGGACTGTATATTTTGAAAAAGCGCAGAGAATGTGTAAAAATGCTTAAAAGTAGTTATTTATGACTGTCAGGAAGCAAACTGGAATGGGTGTTATGCTACGGTAAATCAGTAATAGGTTATAATATAATGTTGTGGACTGTGGTCATGGCAGGTGACACGTGGTGTGGCATCCGAATATATTCTTACAGCGTCAGACTTGCTGAGGAGCTAATGAAAACTAATTGTAACGTAACCCTTTTAACGCCAATGATCGATTGTAGATCGTAAGTAGACGAGCTAAAAATCGCCGGCGATTGCTATATCGCTTGTTCACTGTTCTTTAAGAAGTTTTTAATTTCAATCAAATTCCACAAAACTCTCGGTACACTCTTTCTATAGTATGTAAAGAATATTTAGAAATAGTGAATTTTAAAACTTTGTTGACCTTCAAATTAAAAATGTAGTGGCACTGTGGTAAATTGTGATTTTTTAAAATATGTATATATTTGGAAAATATTACAGAACTCTTAAATTTATCAAGGTAAATTCTTCAAATTTTGTGTATGTAGTAACAATTAAATGTATTATGTAGACTCAGCTGTGCACTACTAACCTAAACAAATGAATGCAGTCAGATGAGTCATTCCTGCATTTAGTGATATAATTTGAATGATGTGTAAAGATTTGAGTGAAAACTTTACAATGATACTCTTCGTCACTCCTCGCCTATCGCCGCTTCCGGAGCCTGAATCTATCATTATAAAAACTAAACTGTACTGGCTTGGCGTTTTTAGCATTACAATGGAAAATTATGCTGGTGTTAAAGCGTTAACACGATCTCTCACGTGTTAAAAAATTGGTATTTTTACAATGATTTTTTGCCAAATTACAAAAGAAAAAATTACTATGAAACATTAATAATATTTAAACCAAACAATTTGCATTGCAAAACATACATCAGCCATACACAATGGCTTCACAAATTTCTTAAAATTATGAAATAAGATAAAGAAAACAGTAAAATGTTCCATTACAAAAAAGTGTATCTACTCTAGCTAAAAAACATATAAAAATTTACCATTGATGCTTTTAATCTCTTAACTTCCTCTTCAGATGAGCGATATTGTTCTAATTCTTCCTGAATTGCTTCAGCTACCAAAGGAAATGGACTGAAAAAAGATACACAATTAATATACTTAATTTACATGTTAATCCATAAGTGACAGTTAAAAAAAACATTTCAATTAAACATTTTTTCATTTTACATTTCTAGGACACAGATCATAGAGATATGGGTGAATATGAGTGTTTGGTATTCTTAAGTTTAGCATAAGTATATATATCTGTTATTTTTAATGGTCTTCAATTTATGTTATATTATTTTGTATGTTGGTATCACTTGGGCAATATAGCATTGGAGGTTAGAGGGTTTTCCCCTCTCTTTTCTTGTAAAAACCGCGCCAACAGTCCTACTCTGCGATTGGCTCGCCCATTAAAGACGCCAAACCCCCTCTTCCCTTGCCGCGAAAGACAGACAGCCACAGTCAGTGTGTATCAAACCCTCGCCCCGTACAGCCGTATATGTACGTCGTGGGCTTCCTCAACCTCGTTTTAGTTGGAATTACCGCTAATAACTAACTTGACTTTCATTTCTCAAGTGTATTAACTGTATTCGATTGTATATTCTTTGTTTTATAACTGTAACCGTATATTTATATAGTTTTCCACCTCTCGCTCCGTGTAAGTGCCACTGTGGCCGTGTGTGTACCTCAAGATAGTGTGTGTATGACAATACCTGTGTTCTCTGGCTCATTCCTCTGCAAGGACATCTCTCATCTCCTAGTGCTCGACCCGGGGTCATCACGAATTGTGGACTAACCCAGCCGACGACCAGCCAAGTGTGTGTTGGACTTTCGCCGTGTATCAGCTCAAGATATTGTCTATTTTATCTATATATAATATATATGTGACATTCAACCCCTCACCGTCTTAATCGTTATTATTAAGTGGTCCTTCACCCCTATGTATTTTGTGTGTACTCTATAATTTACGTGATCAAAATCTCATTCTCTCACGGTCTCTAAACATGGTCCTTCGAGCCAGATGAATTGACACCGTTCTGTGGACAAAAACAGTTCAAATCGCTCTCAAAACCTCTCAACAAACTCTTAAAAAACTCTCTCATAAAGTTTTATGTGTGAACTTTGCCTCAATAACTCAAACTTGATATTTGCCTATATTTGCTAATCAGCGAAATTAAGTGCCCGCGAATTTGGGTGCACGTGTGTTTTCCCATTGTGACTTTCCCGCGTGTTTACCTCCCCGCCATTCTAGCCTCCACTGCCAGTGCCATTACGATCAAAGCTGCACTAGGCAGCACAGCTGACATCTGTCAAAACAACTGTCACTTCCCATTGTTATTGTTTATGTGATTATTTACATTGATTTTTGATGTTTAACTCAGCTGGCATAGACTTTCTATGATTATTTAAGAATGTTATACTGTATTATATTGTATTTAAATTGATTTCTTTATTTTAACGAAAGTTAACATAAAAACTTGCACCTTTCGACACTTGTTTATATATTAGGTTTTTTGGATCCTCTTGTTTTCAAATATTATTGAACATATTCAAATGGTTATATGAAATACTTAACACTTTCTCTCACTGTAATTAAAAGGAGTTTTTTGTTTATTTTAACAAAACTTAGCTGAAACAAAACTTGTATTTTGTTTGAAATCTTTTGTTTACATATGACATAGGGCCCTTCAATAAGCTGTGTTTTGTATAGTTATAGATTTACTGCTCTCTCCCTCTGGTTGTATACATTGTTAACACTCAAAGCTAACAAGTTAATAATACTGTAGCTATTTTTCTTATATTAGGGTTTAAATTAAAACTTATTGTTTTACACTCGTCATTTTTTGGCAGTAGGTTAGTTTTGTTTTGTGCCATTACAATTGACACCTCTTGTCGTAATAGTTCATTATTTTAACACCTCAAGTCTCCTGACTCAAGTGATTGTAAATTGCTACATGACCAGTGTAATTTATTTCTATTGTTGTATTATAGTCTCTGTAATCACAGTCAACTTGTCCTCAGGTGAATATTTTTAATTATTATTCACACATCACGTCTCCGTGTACACATACACGTACACGATGAACAAGTGTAGTTATTGTTATTATCTGAGTTCTACTTGGCTCAGAAAGGACTATTTATTATAATAGTCCAATACCCAGGGCAACTATGGGAACTACAGTTTTATGTGGAATTCGAACCACAAAGTGTTGGTCTGATTTTCGGCTACCTGACAAGTATGACACTAAGTTGTCTTCCCAACACAACTTCTGAACCTTAACTACCATTAAATCAATTTCAAACTGAAAATAAAGAAAACTGTCGTACATGTGTGTTTCGGTTTTGCATTTCAAAAATTGCAGGCACTATATTGACTAGTCACCCTCTCTCGACAAGCGGTCGCTTGTTAATGCCTGAAGATCCGAGCTGGCAATGTTGTTTACTTTTGTTTAGTTTGGCTGGCTGGAAGAGTCCATTTCGCATGTGGGGGAAGTGGAACAGTGCAATAAATCTATAGTTTGCAGTTACATAACTGTACATATTTTTTTAATTTCAGTATGAGTTAAAATTAAATTTAAGTATAACATTTAATATTTAAGTAAACATATATAATTTACATAACATTTACCTTAGAATTTTTGATAGCCTAATTAAAACCAATTATTTTTAAATATATTTTGTATTGTTTTGTAAAGCAGCGTCAAAGTTGGCGATCGTGATAAACATTGTTTGTTTCATTACAACTGCTGCAGAGCGCATTATGCCACATGCAATTATAGGCGCTCGATTACGCATGCTATCTGTTATCACTAACTAAACGTGTTTCTCCAATAAAAGTTATTTATGACTTATTATATTTCATCCTGCTTTTATTGTATCCAGCTTGATCTTCGCCACATTAGGCCGGATAACCAAGGTTGTACTTTACATCATTTTCATGTGTTTAAAATGTTCATCTGATCTTAAATTTAAGATGATCTTAAAAACACAAAGACGACAATCCAATAAGACCAGTAATCAACGCCATACCATCACCATCTTACAAATAGCTAAATATATAAACACCCTAATAAAAAATGGAATCACAAATCACTCAGCTGTCTCATGTAAAAAACACAAAAGATTTCATTCAAAATTACTACAAGTTCAAATACAAACAGATATACCCTAACTACCATAGATGTTGATAACATGTACCGAAACATACCAAGCAAAGAAGCCATAGAAATACTTAAAGAGAAATTGAAAGCATCAAACAACTTTGAAGAGGAAGAAATAACGATATAGTAAAAATAACAACAATCATAACAGAACAAAATTATTTTTCATATAACAACAAAATTTACCATGACCCTCAAGGTCTTCCTTCCAATGGGAGGTCCATTGTCAGCCACTCTAGCTGAACTCTACATGCAAAGCTTTGAAGAGAAATACATACTCTCCGAACATAACTCATACTTCAATAAAATTAAATTCTATGCTTGATATGTAGACGATGCATTTATAATACTAAATACCAACGAAATACAATCCAAAACATTTCTAAATTATTTAAATCAAATGCACAATAGCATCAAATTCAAAATGGAAACTGAAAAACACAACTCTATCAATTTTCTAGACATAACCATATCCAAAACACAGAATGAAACTGTTAAAATTGGCATTTTCAGAAAACCTACCCAAAACAGATCTTGTTATACCTGCAGACCTCAAACCACCCTCACAACCAAAAAATGGCAGCTTTTCGTTCACTAACTTACAGATTACTTAATTACAATCTCGATGACGAAGAATACCGTAAAGAAAAACAAATAATAGAAACCATAAGCAACAACAATGGATATAATATATCAATAATTGACACAATGATCAATAGAATTCGCAAAAAGATTAATAAAACAACAAACAACGAAAATTCCCAGACACCCAGAAAACTAAGCCAAATATGTATCTATCAACTATACTGACAAGCTCACAGAAAAAGTTGGTAGAATATTTAAAAAGGCAGGATATACCCCAGCTTACAAAGTTATAACCAACCCAATACCAACATATAAAACAGAATCCAATCAAGCAATGTCCGGAAAATACAAGCGAGTTTATAAAATCACATGTCCACCCCCATGCAATAAACAATACATTGGCTACACAAACCGATCGTTCATACAAAGATTTAAAGAACATAACGCTAAAACACCATACAAACCCCAGTTCAATGGTAGCAAAACACCTTAAACAAAACCCAGACCACAATATAACATTCTCCGATTCACTAAAAATACTCTACAAAACAAAATCCAAATCTTGTAGCCAAAGTTCAAGAAAGCTATCATATTTTCAAGCACGTAAATATAGAACCTGACACCCTACTTAATAAAAAAGAAGGCTACCATACTCAATCATCTTTAAAACCATCCACAACCTAGAAGAAGCAAAAAAGAAACCGGCAACACCTCACCAATTTGGCAACAGCGCAAAAGAGAAAGCGACAACTCTTTAAACAAAACAATAATATAAAAATTATAACATGTGTAAATAATGTAAATAGTGTTAGTGATTATAAATATTTTAGAACATATCTCCTTGAAGATGCCGCACCTAGCGGCGAAATAGTACATTGGAGTAAAGAAACATATTCAAGATCTTCAGGCAATACTAAGGTAAAAAAATTTCATTTATAAAATCAGATCTTGAAACTGGGTTCATAAAAGATTATAATTTTTATATTTTGTTTCATATTATTATATAGTAAGATATTTTTTCAAGTAGTCTATCTGTGATTTAAAATGCCTAAAGTCGGAGGGAAGGGATAAATAACTATCACATTATAAACAAAATCCACATAACATTTAAGAAATTAGCAGAAGAAATGAATAATGCAGGTATGCATTTTAATGGAAGTTCAAGATCACTAAGAAAAATTCTTTATAAAACGGGTTTGCATGGAAAAAAATTGAAGATAATAGGAAGATTTTAATTGAAAGGCATGATATAAAACTTCTAAGGATTAAATATTTAAGAAAAATCACAGAATACCGTCAGAAAAATAGAAACATTATATACACCGTCGAAATCTACATTCACAGTACACATACAAAATCAATGATGTAGTCTAAAACAAAAAATAAAAATACAGGGATCAAAACACCCATTTCCAAAGGATCAAGATTAGTCATTGTGCACACTGGTTATAAAGAAGGATTTGTACCAAATGCTAAGTTGGTATTTAAATCTGGATTGAAAACTTTCTTTATTTGTTTACGATAAATTAGATTATTTCATATTTCAGTATAGGAGCTATAATTAAAATATTTTATTAATGAATATTTTCACTTTTTTAATTTATTAAAAAATACTATATACGAGGTGTTTAGCTCATACACATAACAACGTATTTAAGTAATTTTAATTTACAAAGTACAAGTATTTGGTAAAAATGTTTTTAGAAATGCCAAATTATAACCTAATGTCCGCAAAAGGGTTGCTTGCCTGATGGTTCCGCCAACTGGGTCGCCCCTCTAATTGGGACCGAGGCCACCTCGGATACGTAAAAACTCGGAAAATACGGAGGTTATGGTAAAAATTATGTAAAAGCCATGAAAAAGTAAGTTTATAATCAGAAAATTAGTTTATTATAAGAAACAACGCAAAATACTGTTAATGTAGGCACAGTCCTGTACTAAAGTAGGAACATCAGGTTATGTCTTTTAAAACATATGTTACCGTATATTACCGTAGGATGACAAGAAGTTGGGAATAAGTATTCTATTTTAAAGCACAACAGTCGATAAAAAACTGAAATAATAGAATTTAATGGTAAGATCTAATGTAATGTCCATAGGCAGTATTGTTGATGGGCAATTTCCTCTAATGTTATATTTCTTGCCAACAAAAGTACAGCATTCCTTCCTCTGTGTTAACCTATCTCCAGTATTTTTGTTTTGCCCTACCTTACGTATTTCATATATCTACGGTCCACGGTACAGCTGGCGTCAGCTTAGCTTGGCTTGGCTTGGCCAGTGCAGGGAACCATTCACAATTTTAATGAAACAAAATTATCATATCAATATCACATTTGTCATAGAAATTGGCGACAAAACACTGATTAGTTTATCATTTCAATTTTGTTATACGATAACCAACTGTCTACCATTTACCATTCATATCAAAACACTGGAATAAAATAATGAATAATAACAGTAACAACAATAAATTGCGGCAATAATCTAATACTGCATTGTATACCACGAAAGTCAACACACTAAAACAACAACATTTGTACAGAAGTACGGTGCAGAGTCGACTAAGCCGATGGTGTCATTAGTGAATGCATTTGAGTGGGAAAATTATTCATAGAATTTGTAGCAGGGTACAGTATCATAAATATGTCACGTGATGGCTTGCAGCACCAACCAGCCAATAGCAGACACAGCTAAACCGATTGCTTGTCAAACGATAATATGATGTGTCATGCTGTAGTTCTCCTTTTATTTATAGCTTTATGTTTATTTTCCATCTTCTGATGACTAGCTTGGTTAATCGAGGCTCTGATAACCGAGATTCTACTATTTTAGTTAGAGAATTTAATTGCAAATCTGACGATATCAAATTTAAGAAAATTTAAATTTGTTAAAAAAGTTAAAGTTCGTCTATTTTACCAGGCGAAGTTAGGGCTAAGAAGCCCTGGCTTAACGTGTCTTCCGAACCACGGGAGAGGCAGAGCAAAAACTTTTAATGGTGTTATCGGGAATTGAAAAGCCATCGCCTTAGCCCCTTAGCTACGGCTGCTCCATCTAAGTATTGAACATCCAACTGCCAGTAATTGTAATAGTGATGTTAAAAATAACAATTTTATTTCCTTAGGACTGATACAAAAATTGAAAATAAGTTGTTATATTACAACAGAATATTGAATCAAAGGAACAATTTCACTACTGAACAGTTTCAGTTACAAGTGCTGCTTAATATTACCACCACCAATTTGATTGCACATTGTGAACTGTGCCACTAGAGATTGCGGACAATTTCCAACTTAATTTTTTGAATGATCACGGTAGCCTCCACAATTCTACTGAACAGGTCCACTTCATTTCAGTTTCTACATGTGTTGGATAAAATAGCTCCTTCATCCACACCATAAATAAAAATCCAAATGGGTCAAGCCAAAAGTGATCTCAGTGGCCACGACATTGATCCTCCACAGCCAATCCATTGTTGACTATATATTAGATTAAATTTATGGCTAACAGTATCACCAAAATGAGGGGGTTTTGTCGTACTGGAACCAAATGATTAACATGTCTTACAAGTGAAAATTCTCCAATAGCTCAATAAGGATGTACCTCAGAAATATAAAGTATATAGGTCAATACAACCTGTCTACATATGAAAGGGCCAACTAAATATTACATAAAACTCCATCCCAGAAAATGTACATAGGAGGGTCCGTTTTGATTACGCAACGTGATAGTTTCATGGTAACAACATCGCTATCAATGGTATTAACCCTCTCCCGTCAAACCGCCTCGAAGTGTAGCCTGACGCGACTGGTGAAGCACCTCCGATCACCTTCAATTTATTTGTGAACGCCCACGCCTGTTAGCGGCTATAGACACTTATTTCGGTTGGATATATCGTCGGTATTGTTATCCGTTTAGTGCTGCTACCTATGAGTATTATTTTAAATGTATTTTAGTTGTGATATTGACAGTATTATTGCATTATTACTGAGTTTTTGTAAGAGCATTTGTTTTGTGCTGCTACCTTACGGAATAATTAAAACTATCAGTAGTTCAACATCAACAGACCATATGTCAATTATTGTTGGTGGGAATATTATGTTGTTGTGATTATTTTATCATCAAACAAAGTGTCTGTTTTGTATAAATTAAACAAAGTGAAAAAAGTGTTCTAAGCTGCAGAGCGGCTAGAATTAATACTAGCCTAGCAGCGTCAAGGTCACGCCGCAGCAATTGAAATGGAGAGGGTTAAATTCCATTTCTATTAAAGTTTGCTTTTCAGTTAAGAGAAATTTAAAAAAATCTGGATAGTCTGCCAGTTTATAAAAGAAACCGTTGGGAACAAACTACCTGACATGAATAGTCTCAAGGTTCAAGCGCAAGGTTCCTTTGTTGATGAAATGAGTACATACTTTCTTTATTTACAACCCTCCACAAAGAACCCTTCATTGTTTCTATTTAATAGATCACCCACTTCTTTAGTGCTTTTGTACGAGGAGGGTTTTTCCCCAAACCTGCATCAAATCAACAGAATGGACTGTTCTTCCAACACCAGTGTCTGCCATACTTACTTCAAACTTTCCAGTTTCATAGAGACAGTTAAGTACAGCAATAAATGTTTTAAAACAGGTCACTGTTTAGAAAATGTTCACCATACAACCTTCTTGCCTCACTTCCAAATATGAAATTAATGTCACAATACTCTGCAATGCTGTAATTAGCCACTAAGCTATAATGTGTAAAATTGTTTTAGGCTAAAAAGGTTACCAATAATGAATATAAGTAAAATAGTTTAACAATGTAGTGTTTTAAATATCTGATAGCAGATGTTAAGTTAAAAGAGTTTATTGTTGTGGCTCACCGTCATTGCTGTCAATTTATGACAGTTAAGGATGTTTTTCAGTACTCAGTGTGCATACAAAGGCTTTCTCTTTAATTTATGAATTAAATTTTCGAGCTAAAATATAGAAAAATTATACTTATTTAATGCTGTTTTAAGATATTTACATTTAAATTTTTAAGAAGCCATTTTGAAAATATTAGTTGTAAACAATTAATTATTTTTCTGTAATTAAGTCTCTGTGATATAAAGCGAAGTTCCAAATTTCAATTTATTATATAGTTTGATTCTTAACCCTAATACCGGTACGCTGCGGAATTTCCGCAGTTTGTCTTATCTTAAAACCGGTAGACTGCGGAAATTCCGCAGTTTGACAGCACGCGACATAATCACTTGTCACAAAATAAACGTTAGCTGTATCGATATGATTCTTTCACCATTGTAATCATCGAAAGATACCAAATCCGATGGTATACCATCGATTATTGTTTTGATGTCTTTGCATCGATGTTACAAAGTGATGAAAAAGAAGAAACTTTGAAAGAAGCATCTGGGACCGGTCACCATTACTCCAAAGTAGACGCTGTCAGTCATTTGTTGTGTTGTTTTTGTTGTAATTGTGTTGTAATTTGTTGTAAATATTCTCATATAACTATTTATATTATGTTAGAAAATACCATTATGGTAATTTTAAGACTATCTATAAGTCTGTAGATGTGATAGTCAATTATTTATGAATTTTTATTTACAATGATTTCCATGGTAACAAAATTTTAGGTTTATGTAGTAGTCACGGATATTATTATACAACTTTTTTATTCATATACATATCTCTATGTATTTTATATTTTCTAAAACTAGACAACATTTGCTACAAATTGGCTATCTTGGAATATAAAATTTATAAGTATTATATAATTTTATAGGCATACCCCCACCCTTTTTTTATTTTTACTAATGCATTTTTATAAATTTCAAACGTCAGAAAAAAAACACATATTTTATATGCAAAATTTGCATGCTAATATGATTGCCTGGTTCATTGTGAGTGCAAGGATATATAATACAACCAGGTTTATTATATTTTGCTATTTTTTATGAATTTCATAAAAAAATTTAACGAAATGAGGAAAAACAGCCGGCCGGTTTAGGAAAATATAGCCGCCGGTAGTAGGGTTAAATTAAAAATTGTTAGTTGAAAATAAACAAAATGGTCTATGTGAGCAAATGTCGTGTTTTTGAAAGTTTGAATATGATATTTTGGTTTATCTTTGGTTCAGGAATAATACATCAAAATGTTAAGAGAGTTCAGGGACCCCCTGTACTTAGTGATTCACAAAAAATATTATGAGGATAACAATAACACAAAATATTGCATGTCTATACTCACCTACCCTTGTGGCTTGTCCAGAACTTGTCCTTGTTGTCTAGATCACAGGCACGTGCCTTACTACGAACACCTCCCTTTGGTGACTTGCCACTGGCTTCCTCGACCACCACACGGTTCAGGCTGAGGTCCAGGACATCATGACATAGTGCTTGGTATGTCCATGTGTGATGTAAACTGGTCGCCATATCCATGTTGCGGTCCAAGATGATCAAGAGGACCCTCTGGAAACTATACGCCGAGAGTACATTATCAAGAGGACCTTATAGAAACTATCTATCCTGGATATATTACAGAGGACGTCTAGAAACTATCTACCCAGGATACATTATAGAGAAGCCTCTGGAAACTAACCCCAGGATATATTATCAAAAGGACACTCAGAAACATATCACCCACAGTATAGGTATCTCTAAACACTCATAGGGGGGCTTGTTAAAGGTAATTTATGATTAGTTATCATATAATTATTCTCAGTATATTGAGTATAAAATATATGATTTGAGAATACAGTGGACTTGCATTAGTCCGACAGCCATGAAGATACTTTAATGGGTTAGGGAAGTAATGAAGAAAACGGTCAGAGCACCAAGTATAATTGGAGGGAGTTGCGTAACCTTGACTCCGATTCGCCGTCGCTAAAACTAACCCCAATACCCCTTTTTTGATGGTGTTAATAATGATATGTTAAAATGGTTAACTGAGACTGAGCTTGACGCTGATCTGAGCGGTTAAGATATCGTAGACAAGGTTGTAGATCAGACTGACAATGACAGAGACGAAAAGGGGATTAGGAGGAACCTGTAAGCAGAAATATCGACTGCTACAACTCTACACTTACGTGGGCAGAAGAGAGGTTGGATTGGGATTTTTTGGGTTTTTAAAAACTCTCCAAGAAAAGTGATGACTTTTTCTTTTAAAACAAATATCAAAAGACCTTCAATAACTTACAATAGAATAAAAAAATGGGTTTCTATGTATTTAAGAAGACATTTAAATTTAGTTAAAGTTTTTTTGTTTTTTTTTATACTCATAGAAAAAATATACTGTACTTTATAAACCTAAAAAACATTTTATTTTAAAAACCAAATTTAAGGCCAAAAAGTAAGTGTTTTATCATAGTTGTAAGTTTTTTTTTTACAATTATTACTTAGTTTGCATTTAATTAAAAATTTTTGACACTAACATTTTATATTTGTATTTCCCCCCGTTTAAAATATGTTTTTCCTTTGTAGGTTCGGTTATCCAAATAGTGACAATCTGACAGGGGGGTTTTCCGGTCCCAATCCTGTCAGATTTTTTGCGGGGCTACGTAATTTTCTACGACGTAACGGTCCACCAAATTGATAGGCAAATTTAATTTAATAAATAAAAGTTACTATATAAAAAAAAAAAATATTTTAATTAAATAAATGGAGGATTTTTTAAATCAATTAAGAATGTCATGGGAAATAACTGTGGGCGGACGAGAGGCCCCCAACAAAAAACCACGTAAACAATCCTTTGTTCAACACAGGAGGGGGGGCAAATTTCCAAAAATATCAAAACACATGGAAATCTAAGACAAAACAGTCACAAGTTACGACTTTAAAAGGGAAATACAAGCCAACTTGTCGTCGTATTTTTCCATTAAAATCCCCCCGGGGCCAAAAGTGGCTGATGTGCAGTAAAAACTCAATGAAGAGTTCTGAAACGAACCAATCAAAAACGGGACATACATTCCAAATTTGCCCGTAGCCGCAGCACTGTCAACACCTACAGCGGATATACCCAGAGGGTCTTTAACGCGTACCCAAAAAAAAAAAGGGGGCGGGAACCCAAACCAAGGGTGAAGAGACTTTCTCCCCCATTCAAAGTCAGATCAAGAAGTGAAGGATTCATCATCCATCGACATCCGCGATTTCGGGCATGTAAATTTTTATTCTTTGTTTTATTAAAATTAAAAGGTGGGTTTTTGTTCTTTAAAGTCATTTTTGATAAAGATAAAAAAGTGGGGCGTGACGATTTAAATCAGTTTAAAAGTATGTGTATTAGGAGCAATGCGTCTATTAAACCACGGGGTTGAACTTCAAGACCACGGGAGTTCACTAAGTTTACTGAAATTTAAGTTACAATCAAAAAACAATTTCAACTTTTTAAATAATTTTTTTCTATTGTCTTTTTTAATATATTGAAATTGAATTTTTTTTTGATTGCAAATATTAATTGATAACGTAATTTTTTTGAATAATGTAAAATAAAAAAAATTTTGTAAAGTAAATTCTTTTTCATTATAAAAACTTTTTCTCCCCGGAATTTAACCCGATATACCCCCTGAGAACAAAAAATTAAGATTTTAATGCATAAAATAAAATAAATCAAATTTCTCTACTTTTTTTTTAAGAATCAAATATTAAATCAATGTGATCAAACCTCATAAAGGGTAGCAACCCAAAATTTTTAGTAAAGCTTTAAAAACAAAAAAAAAAAAAAAAAATAAATTAAAAAATTCTATTTATTGAATATCTTTTTTTTTAAATTTAAATCAGTGGATTAAATTAAAAAAAATAAAATAAATAATGTAACAAAAGGTACAACGTTACAGATTGACGCGACAAGGAGGCTTTGTTGTTGCAGATTTAATTAAAAAAATAATTTGGTGCATATTTGCTAATTACACAGTAACGAAAGAAAAATGAAACAAATGGCGCTAGAACTGAGGCGTCAAAAACAAAAAGTGTTAAAAAATGGCGCCCAAAACGTGAGACAACGTAGTATAAAAATTTGTAAAATTTTAATCTTTTTAAAAAAAAAAAAAATTAAAGTTGATAAAAAAAGTGTTATAGGCTATAAATTTAAGAAGAATAAATTAAAAAATTTAATATAGGCCATCTGATTTAAACTCAAAATTTAAAAAAAAGAAATATAATAATTTTATACTTTGTACTTGATTAAAATTTTGCAAATAAAAATGGCAAACATACACTTTGTGGAGAACACGCAAGTGGACTAAGAGACTCTGATGTGTCTTTGAGCATAGTCAGGGAACTAACAAAAATAAAAAAAAGAAAAATCTATAATTTGGGCCAGATTTAAAAAAAGAAACACACTGTCCAATATTATGGACATATTTTTTAAAAAAAATGCAACATGATAATCTAGAAACTCAACTAACAAAAAAAAACACTAAATTGATAATTTAGAAAAGATAAATAAGGAAACTAATACAAATTAGGGGAAAAAATAAGAGACTGATCAGTAGGGGAAACTAAAACTAAATTTGATGAAATCAGCCCAGACAACCAAAATGAAGTTAAGATTAATGAATTAAACTTTAACCTAGAAACTAAATTTAATGAAAAAAAGTTTTTAAAAAGGATGTAAATCAGTTGAAACAAGCTAGATCACAACAGAAAATAACGTAGTGTTAATAAAGTTAGGGGAAAAATAAAGGAGGTTGTGTTGGAATGAATAAAACAAATAGGCAAAAACCGTCAAAGTAAATAATAATAAAGGACACCTATTGTCCAATAAAAAAAGTTGCGTTGGGATTAATAATGACAAAATTTCCCAAAATTGAGCAGTTTGAGGTTAAGTTAGGAGGATCAGGTAGAAAGTTAAAGCAATGAATAATAATAAAATGATTTAAATGATGAGAAATATGGAGGTTAGATTTGCTGATAAAATAACCAACAAAAAAAAACCAAATTGAAAAATAAATGTAAGGTTTAATGAAAAAGTTTTGGGTAAAAGAAGTAAATAATGAGGTAGTATTTTGGGACAATAAATCAATGTGAAATAAAAAAAAACACAAAAAAGAAGTTATGATAGGATGGGGGGAGTACAAAAGACAACTTTGTCAATGAAACAAAAGAGTAAATGTAGATTTGTTGATAAAACTAAATAAACACTCAAAAGCAAATGCAACACAAAATGAGATGGTTTATGAACTAAGTAACCAAACAGTAGGCCTAAAATAAATGATAAAGAAAAACCAGATGGGGTATCAAAACTCAGTTTAGTAATAAAGGGGAACAAATAAAAAAAACCCCTAGCACTCATAATTTTAAACTTGAAATGAAAAGTAGTTTACTTCGATTCAAAAAAATAAAAAATAAAAATGTCAGAATTTAGGATGAGGGAAAAATGGTTCTTAAAGTTTGAGATGGGATTATAAATAAATTTTGGGGTCAACAAACAGAAGAAGTTAAAAAAATTTGAGGGGGGTTGAAAACTTTGATGAAAAAGCATGGAAGTTTTGTAAACTTTGTGAGAGATACATAATATCTCATGCTTCCAAACTTTAAGTATAAAAAAAAAAAATTTAAACCCATGTTCTGGGGATAATCTCATAGAATTGCAAACTAAACAATAAAACTTAGCGTTCAATAAAATATGTCTAAAAAATGTTGAAGGAATAAAAAATAGTAATTGAAACAATATAACTTTAATGATAGGGGGGTTGTAAAAAAATAAAAAAAGAAAGTGTAGAGATAATTATTTAAATGATAAAATACTTAAATAGGTATTTAATAAAAAAACAAATAAATGGGCCTGTTGAAGATTATAATGTTGCCATTAAAGGTGAATTTATGTTTAAAAGAGTTTTAAAATTAAAAACATTGAAATAATATGATTTATTTAAACAAGGTGATAAATAAATTTTTTAAAAATAGTAAAAGTAACTTTTAAAAAGAAAAAAGATTCTAGACCCCCTAAAAAAATATAGGGTAGGCCAAATTAACGTTTGTGAAAATAATAATAACCAAAGTTGTTTTAAATATGAAAAATATTAAATGATTTAAATGAAACTTTGATAATAAATGTTTTAAATGTTTATGCACTAAATAAAATGTTTTTTTAGGTGAGAATAAGATATTTGAGGAGATTTTTGTATACTTGTTTCATAATCCATGAATTTTTAATAGAATTTTTTAAAATAAAACATGATAAATGAAAAAAATAGAAAGAAGTATGGAACTTACTAAAATAATTGTTGACATCACCCATGTATACATAAAAAAAATATGAACCAAATAAAAATGCAATGACTGGTTCACAAAAATGAAATAGGTGAGATAGGCCTTTTTGAAAAACTTTGTATATAAATGGTTAATACAAAACAATGTTCTAATGACCTGTAATGTTCTTTGAAAAAAATGATTTAAATAATAATATGTATGACTAAAAGAAATTTTAAATCATGATGAAGTAAATAAAGTATAATTTTAATACTTTGTTTTTATAACTCTGATTTTGACTTGTTTTAAACCAAATACACACATTGTGTTTACCTTTGAA
This sequence comes from Stictocephala bisonia, assembly GCA_035578905.1. Taxonomy (NCBI): domain Eukaryota; kingdom Metazoa; phylum Arthropoda; class Insecta; order Hemiptera; family Membracidae; genus Stictocephala; species Stictocephala bisonia. The sequence goes on from JAQJVL010001570.1 coordinate 70,225, forward strand.
ATAATAAAAGGGAGAATTTCTTTTAAAAATACCCTTTTAAATAAAACTTGTTTATGTCCTATTTTGAATAAAAATTTTGGTAAATTCCCATGTTGTTAGACTGAAATGCATCAAACTTTTAAAAAACACTTTGTTTTTACAAATTTTTTGTTTATGATAAAAATACTCAGACAACAGGTTGATTCCAGGGGGTATTTAACAATGAAATGAAAGGAGTTTTTTTGAAAGGTATTTTTTTTGTAATAATTTGTTGGTTTTTATATTGAAATAACAATGAATAAAATTCTGATATTGAACAAGAGAGTGATACCTATGTTTTACTAAGATAAAAAGGAGATTTTTTTATAAAATTTTTTTAATGCAATTTGTATATGATGAGTTTTTATGACTTAATAATTACTGTCAATAAAAAACTGTTGTATTTTGAAAACTAAATGACTTTCAATCATTTAAAAATTTTTATGAAGGGGAAAAGCCAGGGTTTTAATAGCTACGTTTCGAACATAATTTCAACTACCCTTTCTAAATTCAAAATTTCCCTTTAAACGCCAAGTATCTTTTAACACACAAGGAACAGAATCAGTTTTAGGTGTTGGTTAACCTTGAAAAATAGCGCTAAAACAAAAAAGCTTCATGACTGTAGCATGGAAAACCCCATTTCCAAAGTCATTTAAGACCCCTTTAGATTAGTAATTTAAAATATAACATTAAAATGAAATGAAAAAAATTTTAATAATTTAAAAGTAATTTTTGATGGAAATTTTGTACGACAAGTGATACTAAGAACAGTGATAAAAATCACAATTAATAAAAAAGTTAACTGCAAGTTTTTGATAATTATTTTGACTTTTTCACTTGTCAATGATGCAATCAGGGGAAAGATAAAAGATATTAAATATGAGTTTGTTTTAAAATGTTTTAAAATAATTTTTCAATCAATTTTAGTTGCTTTTGGAATTGAAAAAAATTGTAATAATTTGCAGTCAAATTAGATTTTGCTGAATATTTTTAATAGAAAAGTAATTAAAGTAATAGGTTTAGGGAGAAAGACATTGCCCTGAAAAAATTGATACTGTGTGGGCATAGGAACAATAGTGAAAACCATCAGGGGTTTAAAGATATTGCAGCAAAACCAGTGACAAAAGAACATTTTGTTAGACATGGGCACAAAAAGACATGGGTTCCAGTGGTGTCCCCAAAGGGGTCGGAGGACAACGGCTACCCTGCAGAGAACCATGACGCAGTGGAGTATCAGTCCAGGAACGCACCAATGGGGGTGACCATCCCATTTTGGGATGGCCCCGAAAAGCTGCACCGGCCACTAGTCTTTCAAGACCAAAAACTTGAGTGCAGCCATTTTGGGACCATGATTTAACCTTTTTCATCATCTTTATGTGACTTTCACAACCCATGGGTTTTTAAAAAAGACTAGTTGGTGTTTGATTGTACATTTATTACAAATTTTTTAATCTACAAGACCCTTTGTTTTGTGAAACCCGGCCATTATCAGAACTTTCTCTGGTTTTTCAATACTTTAAAATTAAAACAAAAAAAATTCAACTAGTGTAAAAATTTCACTTGGACCGCATCCAGTTTTATAAAAGTGAGTGACTGTTTTAAAACTTTTGTCATATAAGCAAAAACTTCTGAAAAAAAAAACCAATACTCTACAAAACACTTTCAATGTTGAACCCGGCTCATACTTGAACACAATGGTTTCTGTAAATGAACTATCCCAAAGTACGTGCAGTGACATCAGACCCATGGGGTGCAACAAATTGACAATATTTTTTAAAACTAAAAATAATAAAAATAAATATTATCAAATATTTATAATAATAATAATAATAAATAAATAACAAAAACCTAAATATAAAAAAATTTTTAAATGATGAAATTTTAATAATGAAAAAATGCAATGGGGTTTTTTTGATAAATTTTTTATATTATTCATAATATGTGAAAATATAAAATTAATTCAAAAAATAATTTTATTTCTAAAAAGAATTACAATAATTTTATAATAAATTATAAAGAACAAATAAAAAATAATAACTTGCATCAATACAAAGAATATGTAATGCATCTGTTAATTGTAAACAATGTATAATCAAACTATTCTTGTATTAAAATAGGAGTTGATAACTTATTGTTTTAATCAATACTTGTATAAATTTATGATATGTGTACTATGTATTTCTATAAAGGTATCGTTTTGTTTGAAACTTTGATTTAAGGATGTGAATTTCATTCCAAGTAAAAATAAGTATATCTGATGACTTATTATGTAAAAAATTGGTAAATTAATGAGTAAACAAAATTAAGAATTAAACATTTGTTAAATGATAAATTTAAAATGAAAAAAGTTTTAAAGGGGGCTTTGATTTATTTATCAAGGAAAATGTTTTAAAATTTAAAATAGGGATTATTTAATATATGATAATATAAACTTATTGATGATTGAAAAGTATTTGGAAAATTGTTTTTGGATTAATGGCTGCTTGATAATGTAAAGATTTGTTTTAGAGGTAAGGGTTTATTTGGAATGTTGTGGACTGTGTAGTGATTAAGAATTTTTTAAAGAAATTAAAAAAAGGGCAAGGATTTAAATTAGGTTTCTGATTAAAAAGATGGGTTTTGGGTTGAAATGGATACTTGTATTTAAAAAAGGTTTTAAAGGGGGTGAGTGGAACAGAAATTAAAAAAGGGAATGGGAAATTTAAATTTTGGAAATGGTTAAAAGAAGGGGGTTTAAGGAAATGATAAGGGGAAATTAAATTTAAAGACGGCAAAGGGGGGAAATAGGAATTTTGCAATGAAAAAAAGGGTTTTAAAGGAATGAAAAAAGATAAAAGGGAAATAAAAAATGGGGAAAAAGGTTGATAACAGGTACAGAATAAAAAAAAGGGTTTTAAAAGGGGTTTATAACGAATTAAGTAGCTAAAAGATGGGTTTAAGGTTGATAATAGATATTTTCATTTTAAAAACGGATTTAAAGGGTTGTGTCGAAGTTAAGAAATTTTAAAAAGGTTAAAAGAGTTAGAATTTATTTTAAATATATGACGGGTAAATTTAAAAAGTTAACAAATCAATATAGGGGTTTGATGAAATATTAAAAAAAATAAATGAGATTCATTATAAATTGATGAACTATAAACATGTTATTTTAAAGAATATCATGTGTTTTAATTTTGATGTTTTAAAAAATAATAACTGAAAGTAAGTTTTAAAAATTAATTATTTTGAAGTGTAAACCAGTAAAGGGGTGACTTTTTATTTTGTTGATTTTGATATTGACTTGTGTATTTTGGTGGTTTTCATATTTTGAAAGGTCATTGATTTTTAAAAAAGAATGTATTTTTTTTGTTTATGTATTGATCTTAGATTTTTAATTTTTTTAATTTGTACTACAAGTGAAATAATTTGTCATGGAAAATTAAAACGTTTAATAATTAAGAGGAAATCATAATTTAATGATTAATTTAATTTGATAAATATTTTACATAACTTAAGGATGTATTAATTATTGATTAATGAATTTCAGTATGAATTTAATTTGTGTAACAATTTTTGTAAAAAACTGATGATATTTTTTTTTTTTAACAAACAACTTGTAATAAAAAAAAAAAAAAAAAATATTTAAATTTTTTTAAAAAAATTAATACAATGAAATGAGTTTGTTAAACTTTTAATTTATAAAAATTTTGGAATTGTTTGTTAACAATTTTGATTTATTTAATTACTGTTTGATAAATGAATTTTAATTATTGATTTTTTTTATGACTGTTAGGATGTAATGAATTTTTTTTAATTTTTAAACACAAATGACTAATTTGTAATTGAAATTTTATGATTTATTGAATTGTAATTTATTAAATTGTATTAATGATTAATGACTTATTTTTATAAATATGGATTCTTAAAAGTTGAGAAGGAGATAATAATTTTTGCCATAGAAATATGTAATCGAATTGAATTGTAGAATAATTAATAGATTTAAATTTTCTAGATTAATAAGTGATGAAAACTAAAAATTAGCTGAGAAAAACAAACAAAAATTTTGGCGATCGGTTTAAAAACAAAATTTTTTGACTCGCGTTCTACACATCGCAAAAAATCGGGGTACTGTAACAGGTCCCCCAAAATAAAGGCAAATTAATTAATAAATAATAGATTACTATTAAAAGAAAAAAAATAATTTAATTAAAATAAATGGAGGAGTTTTAAATCATATTAAGAATTGTCATGGGAAAAAAAACTGTGGGACGGACGAGAGGCTCCAACAATAAACCCCTGTAAACAAATCCTTTGTTCAAACACAGGATGGGGGGGACGAATTCCAAGAAGTATCAAAAAACATGGGAAAACTAAGACTAAACAGTCACAAGTTACGACGTAGAAGGGGATACAAGCACAACTTTTCGGGCTATTTTCCATTAAAATCCCCTCCAGGCCACAAGTTTCTGTGTGCAGAGAAGAACTCAGATGAAGAGTTCTGAAACGAACCAATCGAAAGGGACATATCATTCCAAATTTGCCCGTAGGGCCCCAGCAGTGTCAAAAGCTACACGGATATACCCAAAGGGGCATATCGCGTACCCAAAAGAAAAAGGGGGGGAATCCCAAATTCAACGGGGAAAAGACGTTTCTCCCCCATTCAAAGTCAAACATAGAACGTGAAGGATGCATATCCACGACTCCCGCGATTTTGGGCATGTAAATTTTTTTTTTCTTTGAATTTATTTAAAAAACAAAGGTAGTTTTTTTTCTTTAAAGTCATTTTTTTATAAAATAAAAATGGTGCGTGACGATTTAAATCAGAAAATTTAAAATTGTGTATTAGGGGCCGATCAGTCTATTAAACCACGCGGGTTTAACTTCAAGACCCCGAGGGCGTTCAGCTAAGTTTTACTGATAATTTAAGTTACAATCTAAAAAGCAATTATCAACTTTTTAAATAAATTTTTCTGTTGTCATTTTTAAAATTATTGAAATTTAATTTTTTTGTATTGCAAATATTAATTGAGTAACTAAAGATTTTGAATAATGTAAAATAAATTAAATTTTTTTAAAGTAAATTCTGTTTCATTATACTACGTTTTCCACCGAATTACCCATAAAGACCCTGAGAACAAAAAAAATTTAAGATTACAGCTATAAAATAAAATAAATCAAATTTCTGCTACTTTTTTTTTTAAGAATCAAAAAATTGAATCAATGTGATACGATAACCTCATCAGGTAGCAAGTCACAAATTTTTTGTAAATGCTTTGAAACAAAAAAAAAAGAAAAAAATTAAAAGAATTCTGATTATTGAATATATTTTTTTAATTTAATCGTGGATTAAAATTAAAATAAAAAAATAAAAATGTAAAAAAAGGTCAACGTTACAGATTGACGCACAACGTGAGGCTTTGTTGTTGCAGATTTAATTAATAAAATTAATTGGGCATATTTTTCTTAATTATCACATGTAACGAAAGAAAAAAGATACAAATGGGCGCAGAACTGAGGCGTCAAAACAAAAGTTTACAGTACCTTTTTACCCTGAGGATTTTAAAACTCTCCTAGATAAAAAATGACAGTACCATAGGAAGTTTGATGTACACCCCCTCTTTTTTAAATTTTTTCCCAAATTTTTTTTAGTGCAACTGGGTATTATCACAATGATAAAATCTTTACCATCTATTATAATTTAAAAAAACAAATCCTTGACTAAACGGGGATTAAAACTGAAAGTAAAGACAAGTTTTGAAAGACTTGGAAAAATTATGTGCTGTAAATTTAAGTAAAATAAAAAACAGGTAGTGTCAAACTTTTTGGTGGGGGCAAAAACATGGCCAATAGGTTAGTTAATAAACTTACAGTCTGGTAACTACATATAATCAACAGGATATTTATTAAGTCTGGTGGCCAAATACTGGTGTAATATTGCAATGGATATGGCTGGAGAGAACAACTGACCTGAATGCAGTTTGGGCAGACTCTGTGAATAGATTGTTCCTTGTATCTCTCAAATTCTCTCTCAGCTTCTTATCCAGCTTTTCTGCAACCATCTCTGCAGCATTTTCTCGAGGACTCCTGATCACAGGCACAGTCCCTACAAATATTCTTAGAGTAAACTATCTGTTTACATACACCCCTCACAATTTTTGCACTTCACGAGGAGAAAAAACAGAGTAAAAAAACGATCATATAGATTTAATATAGTTTATAAAATAATGAGGTTTTGCGGGTGGTTGATAGGTAAAAGGTCCATCTGATGTTGATATTGCAGTTATGGGATATTATTATACATTTGTGAGCTGATTACTTTTAAATTTGAGTTATTGATATGGGGTGGAAGGATCCTGACTTTTTTAGTATGTGTAGGTACATAAAGGTTATTGAGATTTCAAATTTGCAATAATGTTTATTTCATTCAAGTATTTTGTATTTCTTAAACATTGTATGTACAACACAGAAAAATAACATTTTTGGAGACTACAAATAAAATTTTTGACTGAATTGTCTATATACCATTAGCAAAAATACATTTGTGAATTGAGTTATTACTAAAACAAGTAAGATTACTGCTTTATAGGGCAAGTTTTCATCATTTAACAGTTTTAAACCATTTTAAAAGTCAAAATTTTTTTTGATAAGCGTGCAAATTTGGAACAGTTTTTCACTAAGAAATACCTTCGGTTTGTCAGACCATTTTGTAGTTTGGCCAAATATCTTGCAGAGGATGGACTGGAATAAGTTTACTGTTAAGTAGTTTTTAAAGAACATTCCATGCCTAAAATTTAGTGACAATTAATTAATATTGTAGTTAATTGTTTTACTTAATTTTCCACTCAGTCTTAAAATAATTCCAACATCTTTGTTTATTACTTTGAAAAAAGAAATGCATACCTAATGTTGCAAAGACAGAGAACAAGCTATCCACCAGATGTCTATAATGAGATCCATTTCCGTGTCCTTGATTTCTCCCCGATTGAGGCTGCAAACGAGGTCATATTTTACTGAAATGTTTGTAGCGACATAACACAAATATAATAATATTAGGGAAGAATTATTCTCAAACGAATCACAAATTCATATATTTCTAGCAGTGGCTAACACTTTGAGTAGATTACAAAAGATATCAATTTATTCTTAATAGTTTTCCATAACTTGCTGATATAATTTGTAAAATATCATAAAAAAGTAAATTACTATTAATATATCTAAATATTAATATTTCACTCCAATTAATATGTACCTAAAAATTGGGGTATTTTGTTCTGATCTTTCAATAACAAACATATTCTTTAGATGATAAATTTCTGAAATAAATTTCCCTTAAATCTATTATTTCATAACCTGTGCTAAGCTTACAGCAGACATACTAGTATGTGCCTACTACCAACAATAACGACACAGCACACAAAAGTCACATGATAGACAATATAATCTATTACGCATAACATGTGCTAAGCTTACGGGCGGACTTTACTAGTATTTTTCCTATTTTCAAAAATTTAAAAACACAGCACACAGATTTCACATGATCCCCCAAAAAATTTTCTATTATGCATAAAAATGTGCAAAAGCTTACAGGGCCCATTTTTAGTATGTGTATTTCCAAACCAAAACGAACAGAACCGGGAGTCACATGATAGCCAAAAATAATCTATTATGCAAAACCCCTGTGCTAGCTTCCCACGGACATATTGAAAAGGTCCCTATTTTCCAAAAAAAAAACCGACACAGCACACAGAGTCCTTTGGATACCCAAATATAATCTTTAATGCAAAAATGTGCTAAGCTTACACGGGACTTACTATATGTGCCTATTTTCCCAACAAAAACAATACACACACGAGTCAAAAGAAAGCCAATATAATCTATTATGCATAACATGTGCAAACCTTACAGCGGACATACTAGTATGTCCATTTCCCAACCCAAAAACGACACAGCCCACAGGAGTCACATGAAAAGCCAATATAATCTAAAATGCACAACTTTTGTTTAAGCTTACAGGGACTTACTAGAAATGTCCCTATTTTCCAACAAAAACGACACAGCACCAGAGTCACATGAAAGCCAATAAAAATTTTTAAACAAAACAGTGCTAAGTTACGGGGACATACTAGTATGTGCCTATTTCCCAACCCAAAAACGAACAACACACAGAGTCCCATGATACAAAATAATCTGTTAGGGCCTAACCTGTCAAAAAAATTTTACAGCAGCATACTAGTTATGCCTACCCCAAAACAAAAAACGCCCACACCCAAAACAGAGCCCAACATGATACCCAATTTAAAAAAATCTTTTAAAGCACCCATGTGCAAAGCTTACGGGGAATTTAATAGATGTCCTTTTTTCCAAAAACAAAAACACACAGCAAAACAGAGTCAAATGATAGCCAATATAATCTGTTATCCCAAACCTTGCAAACCCTTACAGGGGACATACAAGAAAGGTGCCTATTTCCCAACAAAAAAGGGACACAGCACAAAGAGTCAAAAGATACCCCCAATTATAATTATTATGCACAACATGTGCTAAGCTTACAGGGGCCCCCAAACAAATATGTCCAAATTTCCCAAACAAAAACGCACGGGAAAACAGTCACATGATACCCAAAATTAAAACCCTTTTGCAAACCCTTTGCTAAGCTTCCCAGGGGACATATTAGTATGTCCCAATTCCAACAATAAGACACAGACACAGACCCCACAGGATAGCCAATATAATCAAATTATGCATAAAAATGTGCTTGTTTACGGGCGGACATACAAGTATGTCCCTTTATTTCCCCAAACAAAAACGACAAAAGCACAAAAGAGTCACTTGATAGCCAATATAATTTTGTAAAGCTAACCTGGGGCTAAACTTACAGCAAACATACTAGTATATCCCACTTCCAACAATAACGACCCCAGCACACAGGTCACTTTAATAGCCAATAAAATTCTTTTAAAATTTTCAAAAACCCCCGGGATTGCAATTTTATTATTTTAAATTAGAAATTAAAGCCTATCTAAGCTTAATAATCTATTCGGGTTTTGCTTTTAAATTGTTTAGTGTTTTAGTTTCAATGGGGGTTTGCTTTTTAATACTCAAGGTTCCTATAAGGCATAAGAGTCTCCCTCCCCTTCTCATAGGGTTATATAAGCTGTTTTGTGATTTCAGAGGAGACCCCCAAAACCACAGAGTAAGTGTATTACTTACTCTGTCCCCCCAACACATTTGTACTGAAAAAATTTTAAAATACTTTCTAAGAACAATTACTGTATTGTTTTCAAGAGTTTTTTAGAGTTATTTTTTTAAAAATTCTAGAAATTTTAATATTAATTTACAATAATAAATTATCGTTTTCATGGTTTGATAAATTTAAATACTTAAAACCCTAACTAAATTTAAAAAGGGAAAGAAATTTAAAAAAGCAATATTAAAATCAGTCTTTTAAACATATAAAAAAATAAGTTTTTGTTTTTTACAAAATAATATTCCCCCAATTTCAAACAACAAAAGACTTTTGTGTCACCCAATATTTACAAAAACCAATTGTTTTTAAATTGTTTTTTGGTTTGTTTTACAGCAGTAAAAGGTAGAAAAATACAGCTGAGGTCGGCCTATGATTTAAAGGGCAACCGGGCGCGATACGGTTTCGTGCTTGTCAAAAGGAGACAAAATATGCCTTGGTTTTCCCTAAAATAGGAGTATTGTAATTTTGGGATTAAAGAGGGTTTTTTAAAATAACACCAAAATTTCTTCCATTCACACAACACTCTTTTCAAAGAGACTTGGTTTTACAGCACGGGGGAACATTTAAATTATTGTTTTTATTTATTCTTAAAATGGCAGATTTTCCCCACAGTTAATGAGTCCCCCTTTGCTTTTTTTTTCAGGGGGGAAATTCTTAAATTCCTTTGGGAAAGAAGAAAGGTTTTTGAATGGTTAAGATGGGGGGGTTTTTAAAGGTTTAAAAAAACCTAAATTTTACCCTCTTGATGAAGATTAATTTTTAAAAAACCATAATATAACAAGGGGGGTTTCCCATATTAAAAGGATTCATTTGTTCTTGTAAAGGCTTGCTTTTAAAAACCCAAGCATTCGTTGTATTAGTTTTTTTGATCAATAAAAGTATACATTTTAATTTTAATATTTTTTGAATTTTTAAATTAACCCTGAATGTAAACTAAAAAATTTCCCCCCATTCAAAATAGTAATAAAATATTTGTACGGGAATTCTCTGTTTTGTTTTTTTTTTTAAATGTATTTACAGAAAAAAATATTTTATTTAGATTTTAAAGGTTTTTCAATTAAAATTTATATTTTTTACGTTTTCAATATATTATAACAAATAAATTATAAAAATTTATTCGCGAGCTTACCAAAGGCACTTGGCCTGGCAAAAGCGCGGTAGACTAAATTGGGGTGGGGGACCCCGCAGATTTCAGTGGGGAACAATATGGAAAAATAAAATTTTGAAAAAAAAATTTCTAAAATTTTTAAAAAATTTTTTTTAAACCTGACTTAACCCTTTTTAATTGTTAAAAAAATAAATAATTAGGACAATCTTTTACAAATTTAAATTTAAATTAAATTACGTTTTTAAAAATTTTTTTTTATTTATTTGTTTAAAAAAAATATTGATTATTTTCTTTTTATTTTTTGAATTATATGCAAATTAATGGGGCCTTTTTCCCCAGAGCACTCTTTGAAAAGGACAACATAATATGTTGTTTTTTTTATTTTAGTTAAAAGGGGTTTTTTTAATTCAAAAAAAAAAGGGTAAACAGCCTTTCTGTTGGTCACTATAAAAAAAATTTTAAAAAAACCCAACAAAGGGGGCAAAAAAAAAATTTTTTTCTCCCCCGGAGGCGCTGTGAGCGCAAACTGGGCCCAAAACCCAAAAAACGTAACTAAGAGATCGGTCAAAAGGGAGGGGTATAACCAAAATTAAAAAACACCACTGTGGTATAACAGTAGGGGGATGGAACTGCCATCCCCCTTCATTATAGTTTTTTCCCCCTCCCGTCCCGACCAAGTGCCTCAGAAAGGCCTTGGGAAAAGTTAAAACTATAAAATAATATTTGTATTGTAAAAAGGGGTTTAAAAAAAATCTAGTACTACGGGGGAACCCATTCTTTTCCATCATGATTTACGTAGTGGCAAATATGGAATTGGAACTTAAATTATTTAAAAAATTTGTGTTAAAAAATTTTTAAAGGGAAAAATTAGAAACAAAAAAACCCAAAAAACATACCCTTTTTATGTGCGGGTACAAAGGGGTATTATTTAAATAATGTAAGTGGGTTTATTTTTTGAAAAATAGATGCATAAAAAATTTGGGTTTATTACAACAATAAAAAAAATCAGAAAGGGAATGGGTCCTTTTTTATCTCTGTCAATTTTAAAATAAAGTGTTTATACTTTGGCAAACAAGAGTTTAGAATCAGTGTAATAAATCTTATTTGACTTTTAAGTTTTTTTAACTTAATTTGATTTGATAGACAAGGCATAAACAACCATAAAAACTTATTAGGTGTGTCCCAAACCCTTTTTTGGGCTGGGGCAAAAAAACAATGATAAAATTTTGGCCCTTTAAAATCAAATTTAAATTTGCATAAAATCAAATTTTAAAAACTCACAAAAATTTGTAAATTTTAAAAAATTAAATTTTTTAAATTTTAAAGGGTGATTTAAAAAATTTTTAAAAAAATCTGCATCTTAAAAAAAAAAATTTAAAAATAAGCAATAAAAATTTTACAAAAAAAATTTTTAAAAACATTAATACTAAAATTTTTTAAAACCGAAAAACAAACATCCCATAATAAGAGATGGTGCACTGTTTTGTTGTCTTTAAGAAAAAAAAAATGTCTTTTTTAAAGAAATAATTTCCCAAATACGGGTTCAAAAACCTAAAAAAGCACAACAAAAAATTTGGTAATGGTTCAGTTAAATTTTTGTTTTATTTGGTTTCTAATTTTTTTATTGTTTATCGGTTTAAATTCTAGTTAAAAAAATAATTACATTTTTCAACATTTAAGAAAAATTAATTGTGAAAAAAAAACCTCTCATCAATTTTTGAAAAAAATGAAATGAAAAATAAAAGCGAATAAGAAATTTTTAAAGGTAGATTTACAAGTTCTTTATTTTTTGCTCTTTAGAAACTTTTTTTTAACAAGAATTTAATATGAAAATTTACTTACAAGAGATTTTGGGTTTTAAACTTGCTTTTTATTTTTCTACACTAATAAAACACATCAGGGGGGGAAACAAAAGGGTTGGGAATTTTTTGAAGTTCTCAAAGTTTTCCTGAGGTAGGGGTGAGCTTGTTTTTTCTTTTTAAAAAAATTAACCCTGATGAGGGTTTCCCTTATTTTTTCCTGTTTGGGCCCTGCGGGTTTTTTGTGCATTTGTGCAAAGGTTTTTTTAAAAAAATTTAAAAAAAATGATTTACGAAAGAATTTACAAAGTGTTAGGGCATGGTTATGTTAAAAAACCCTTATGTATAATATGTGAACCCTTTTTTTCCCCAACGAAGTCCTCCCTTATTTCCTTGCCCAAATTTTTTTAAAGGGGTTTGGGGTTTCCCAAAAAATTACCCATCCTGTTCAATTTTATGCAATAAGGTTTTAAAATTTTTCCCAATATTTTTCCCCCAAAGAATGTAGGAAGCCTTCAAAGTTCATTTTTGGGCCCATAAAAATTAACATGGAAAAGGGGTTTCAAATGAAATAAAAAGTAACAGCTTTTTTAAAATGTAAATAAAAAATTTCCCAAAAGTTTTAACAGCTTTTGGGAAAATGAAAAACAATGCTGTTTGAAATTGTTGAAAGGTTAGATGTTTCATTTTAAAATATATAAACGAGCAAGGAATTGTTTTAAATAAAAATGTACCTTTTTTTCCAGTCATTTTATTTCAAAAGGGCTTTTTTCGATTTCTTCGTATTTTTCTCTATAAAAAGGTTTTCTTTTCCCCAGGAATCCAATGGATTTGATGAAAATTTTTGGGGGAAAAAATTCATTTTCTTTGAGTTTTCACGTTTCCCAAAAGGGTTAAATGGGGGGGGGGCGGGGGGGGCCCAATACCACTTTTTGATGTTTACTATTTACTATTTCAACATGTGAGTTATGTTTTTAAATTTAAATTTTTTTTAAATAACACTTTGTTTTTTCTGAACCCGTTAAAATGTAAAAAAAACCCAAATATTATTGTATTTTTTTTACCTATGTCAAAAATACACAATTCAGTTATTCCGAATTTTTAATTTAAATTTTTTATTATAATTTAAAAAAGCGGGAAATTTAAAATACAGATTTTTGATTCAAAAAATTTGAAAAAAAATCTTATAAATTGAAATTAATACTTTGAAAAAACAACTTCTACAAATAATTCTGGAAATACCTTACAAACTTCAAAGCAAGTTTTTTAAATTACGATTTCCATCAACCCCCCGGTGTTCCCCCCGGGGGTTTTGATGGCAAATCGTTTTTAAAGAAATTTGCTAGAAGTTTGAAAGGGGTTTTTCCGAATTATTTGTTTCTTAATTACGTTTTTGCCAAAAACCCTCGGTGTTCCCCCCGGGTTTTGATGGCAAATCGAAATTTTAAGAAAGTTGCTAGAATTTGTAAGGTTTTCCAGAATTTTTTGTAGAAGTTTTTTGGGAAAATATTATTTAAAAGTCATAAGATTTTTTTATTTTGTTTGTTTTCAAATCTGTTTTTTAAAATTTTTCAGTTTTCATGGGCATTTTTTCAGTATTTTGGGAATTCATTTAAATTCGGTTTTGGGGAAGTCAGCGATTAGATGATTGAACCCGATGGGAGATGGGCTTTCCTGGTCTATTGTTAAACCAAAGAAGGTTGAAAGTAGGGTTTTTTATTCCATTCAATTGTGGGCTTCATCTTCGGGAAACTTGAAGGTTTAAAGGGTAATTTTAATGCAGTTATTTGCTTTTTTAAAATTTTAATCTTCGCTTTTTAACTAAACAAATTAATTTTTTCCATTTATTTATTGATTTAAATTATAATTATCACGTTTGAAATAGGCAAAAGTAATGGTATTTGGGTTTTTTAAAACTAATATACAAGTACAAAACAAAGAAATTTGTGGAAAGATAATGTCAATAAACTAAATTTTGGTGATTTTACACAATACCTTTTTATTCACTCATTTTTATAGGCATAAGAAACATCGGAAAACCAAAGGGCCCCGAGGTGTCATCAGCACAGTGAGGAAATTCCACCTTTAAGCTTTAAACCGAGGGTAAAGGCCAGTTGCCCCTCGAGCAAAAGCAAGGATGGTGTTGGCAGGCAGTGTGCGGGGGTGTTCCTTATAATTATTTTTTTAAATTTTACAATTGTTTATTATGAAACCTTAAAATATATATAATTTATTTTTTTCTTACAAAAAAAAAAAAAAGGGTTTTAAAAAAAAAGGGGGTCTTGCAAATTAAAAATTTAAGTACAATAACTTTTTTTAAAATTTAAAGGCTCAACAAATTCACTTTTTAAAAACTCACAAAAAACACAATTTGTAATAATTATAATAAATAAAAAACGCAACGCATTTATTACACACACAAAATTATGACTCACACTTTTCTAAAAACAATTTATATAAATATTGTATGGTTTTTATAGTCACTTCCTTTTTTTTTTTTTAATTTTAAAAAATTAGATAAAAGCGTGTTAAATTTGGAAAAACCCCCAAAAAAGTCACTAGATATTAATAAAAAAAAAATTTTAAAGGGAAAACTCCTGTTATAGAGCTAAACCCAATCGGGCCCACCCTTTTAAAAAACCTGCCTCATTTATTCTATTTATACTAGCAAACCCCTTTCCTTTTAAAAAACAGCGCAAGGGGCACTCTGAAACTTTTAAACCCAAATTTTTTTGGTTTGGACCTCCACAACCACATGACTGATCTACGCAATCCTCTTTTTGGGTTTTTCCCAGAAATTTAAAAAACCCACCCAAAGTTAAAACCGTTTCCCAACAATGTCCACTCCTTAAAGGAAGGTTCATCCCATGCACAGGAAATTGACGGATTTGTTAAAAAGGGAAACTTTTTTACGTCCTTCAAAACTGTTCCCCCGTTTTAGGCCCACTGGTTTGGAAAGTTGGGGGTTTTACTTTTTTAAAGGGGGGTTTCGTTATTTTTAAGCATCATTCTGACGGGGAGTATTTGGGTAATGGGGAGGTGGGAGCTTTAAAAAATTTTTCTGAATTTCCCTTTAAATAGTGCCTCCTGACGTTGTTTTTTGGGAAAAAAAGCTAAAATTGCAAAAAGGGGACCCAAGGTTTGGGAACATAAAAGGGCCCTTTTACCCTTCTCATTGTCCTTTAAAGGGTTGGATATCTTTTGTTTTTTTAGGGACTTTTACCAAAACGGAAGGAAACTGTAATTCAGCACTAAATTTAAACCAAGGGCCGAAAGCATTTAGTAAACAGGATGTGTGCTTTGGGTTTCCCCAAGTTTTTTAAAGGCAATATGATGCAGTACATTTCTCGGGTTTTTAAAATTTTAGCCGCAGTTTTCGGGGAAGATGGTTTTTTAAAAAATTTTCGATTTAAGGGTTACTCCCGGGTGGAGTTCATTGTGGTAAAGTTTTGAAAACCCAATTTAGAAAAAATTTTTAATTTTCGTTTTATCTAGTCGATTATTTTTATTGGAAGCGGGGCCTACTTCATTTTTAAATTTTTGGATTAAAGCTTCAGGTTCTAAAATATTTCTTTTGAGGGTTGCAAGATCATTTGTGAGTGATAAGCTCAAGCAATATCGTCTGCATATATAAATTTTCTAGGCTTGGTGATTGGGATGTCAGCAGTATACACGTTAAATAAATTGGAGCAAGTATGGACCCCTGTGGCAGACCATTCTTCAGCTGTCTATATGAGCTTTCTTTATGACCGAGATAAACTTTTATTAACTTGGCACTAAACATCGAATCGAGAAGTTGCAAAAGAAAGGGACAGGGAAGGAGGCTGTAGAACTTTAATAACAAACCTTTGCTCCATACTGTGTCATAAGCCGCTGTGAGATCAACAAAGGCTATAGATGTTTTTAACTTCTTTTCAAACCCAATCTCAATAAATGAGTCAGGTCACTACAACTTCAACCAGAGCGAAAACCAGTCTCCTCAACTGGAACATTAGAATCGAGAATGGGTGATATTCTGTTGTATAACAGTCTTTCCAGCAACTTATAACAAACACTAAGAAGAGATTTTGAGTGATAACTTTCCACTTGTTCAGGGTCTTTGCCAGGCTACAGAACAGCTACTACCTTTGAACGCTTAAATGCTTTTGGCAAATTCCCTGTAGACAGTATCTTATTGTAGACAGTTTTAAGCCATTGTTTCACTTTGCTACCAGCATACATCAGAAATTCCGGAAAGATACCTTCAGGACCGGCTGCTTTCCCTGCTGGTATAGCAGATCACCCTATCTATATCTTCCTCCATGAAATTTCTGGAGACTTCCAGGGGTGTCAATTGGCTCTGTTTGCTCGGACAATTGGCTGCTGTTGTAAACAATATAAATTTATTAAAAATTAAAATAAAACCCTATGCAACAAAATGAAATTCAAAGTATTGTAAACACTGACTTGGAAAAATAACACAAGCTCTGTCGGTCGCTGTGAAAACACTAAAAAAATAATTCAGAGCTGTCAATTTCGTTCCAACTACACAACTCTGGTACATAATTGTTACGAGAATTTCTGATTTGCATTGGAATCTTGCTGATGAATATGTGTTGTACCGTTGCAATGTAATCTTTGTTTCATTCCGATTAATGTGGCGGCATCCTGATCCAGATACCTAAAAAAGTCAGAATAAAATCAAATAAATGTCGGTATGGAAGCGCCTGCTTGAAGCATTAAGAAATGTATGCAACAACAGATACGTGGAGAAAGTTCTGATTCTGGCTCATATTATCAGGGGCGTTGAATCTCTTGTATCAAGTCTTCATAGCATTTAATTTCTGTTCAATAATTACAGCGATTTTCTTTCTTTAACAGCCACTTATTTTCACTTACAAGTACCATTCACAACACAATCTATAAATCACCTCACTACAATTAAATAAATAAAATCTGTTTTAATTTCTTTTATATTCATATAAAGGAATAAATTAATGCTGCTATAAAAAAAGTTGAGTTAATTTAGCGATAGATCTGAAACCAAAGATAGGAACCATTCGGAAAATTGAACATGAATTTATAATTTGAATGGGTTGTCATAATTAGTTTTTTGGACTTGATTTGAAACTGCAAAATATTAGATTTGTAAATCTATTGGTAAACAAGTTTACATGTTTAAATATTAAGTGATGGTTGGTAAGACCTGAAATGATACCAGTATACATTAACTGCATAAAGATGGTTAGTAATGCTTTATACCTTGTGAATATGTGACACACAGTTTGCCTGCAGAGCCGAAGAAGCAAGATCTTCTAGCCTCTGCCGTGAGATTGGAGAGATGAAATTTAGATGATATATATCATATACATTATTGTTGAGATCTTGGCCTATCCTTCCAAGATTCTCTTCAGTTGGCATACAGAAGTAAACAGCAGGAACATCGGGAATGGGATCCCGGTCGGAATGTAACTGTCTGGAACATTATTATTGTTGTTCATCCACATTGTGTACCAATTATTTAGTCATCTATAGATTATTTTTCAAAATAATATACTTTTGCTATGTGATTTTACCAAGAATCAACAGATAGTATAAACGTAATCAATTTTATGCAAGTTTATACATTAAAACTTTGATTATTGATGACATTTCTAGTCTGCATAGTCCAACAAAATCAACTGGATACATGCAATATTTTTAATTTATTTATTTCTTTCCATTAGAATTTTAACTAAAAATAAGTTTATAATATGAAGATATGCAGACAATTATCAGCTAACAGTTTTTCAGAAATATTATTTTTTTCTCGCACCTCATTTTTGTAACACATTACCTCAAAATATAAAGTCATATACTCTTAAGATAAAATTAAAAATATTGTTAAGATTTTTTATAAATGATTACTACCCAGAACATTTCAATAATGTTAAAAATATTGTTAAACCCTTTGCGGTCTGAAACCTTTCCAGGGGGCTTTCGCCATTTTGCAGTTGAGTTTTTTGAAACTTTTCCCCCGCGTACTGCCCGCTCGGGTCTACTAAAAACCCCACCTCAATGGCTCGAAAACAAATTGCGCGTCAGGTTGTTTCCGTAGCCAAACGTTTTCTCGTGGGTTTTTCATTCATTTTTAAACAATTTGCTGTTGATTGATATTGTACGAAAATTTTTTTACTCCTATTAAATTTTTTAAATTTTAAATTTTTAATTATTTGGGTCTTTTTTAGGGGAAAAATTTTAATTGTTTTATTAAAAAAAATTTGAATACCATAATTTAAAATATATAAAAAGAAAAAATAAATTGGGAAAAGGGGTTTTTGGGCAGTTACTAAAAGGGTATGAGGAATTGTTAAAAAAAACTCAATTTTTTATCTTTTTTTTTCTATTAATTTAAAATTTTTTTTAAACCTTAGATACATTATTATTCAAAATATGTAAAAAAACTTAAAAAATTTTCAATGTGCCTTAAATACAAAAATATGACAAACAAAAAAAGGAAATGCTAACATAACTTTTTACAAAATTTGTTGTTTAAAATTTACTTATAATTATTTAAAATGTATAAATTTTTTTCACAGAAATTGCCAGGTGAATCCGGGTTTGGTTCGTGCATGTCTTACAATAAAATGCGCCCCTTTCTTTGATCTTTATTACTAAAAAACAAATTTCAGTTTTTAAATTTTTTTTTCCATATGTTCCAGAAGGGGGTAATTTTCCGTCCAATCTTTTTAATTTGTAACATATCCCGCTGCCTTTTCCGTGTTTTTTCTTGTCTCTCCTCCCAAGTTTTTGAAACGATTTCTTTCCAAATTTGTCATTGACGGGATTTATTCCTTTGCTCGGGTGGAGACGGTATGGAAACAGTAAAAAAAAGCTTTTACAATGGCCCGTTCAAAAAGCCAAAAGAAGACCGAAATAATCGATTTATTTTTTAAACAACCTGCAACTATTTTTTTTTAAAAATAAAAATTTTTAATTTTTTAATTTTAAAAACCCAAAAAATTACAAAATTTTTAAACTTCTTTAAATTTTTATTTGTTGTTTTATTAAACAGATTTTTTTTTAGTATTATTATTTTTTTATATTTTAAAATCCCTTTTTAACTTATTGACTTTTTTATATCAAAATAAAATAAAGTAATTTTTTATTATTACGATTTCATGCAAAATTACCTTTTTTTAAATCAATAGCATTTTTTATACTATTTAAGAAAAATATTTTAATTGTTTTCAGTTTTTTTTGCTTTTGTACAAAACCTTTCTCCACCTTTTGACACTTTTTCGTGGGAAGGGAAAATATGATGAAATTGTACTGGTCTGCAACATCCACGCCACCCATTGACCCCTTTATTTTGCAGTTCCCCTTTTGGGTTTTGACAACTACTTCATTGGTCCCCTTGTCTTCTTATTCTATTTATTTTTTTAAACGTTGAATTATCATACAATTTTTGTGAGTTTGGGGAAAATTTAAATTTTTTGCCCTTTCCCAAAACTTAAAAAAAATTTATCTTCCTTTTTGAAGCACTTTAAATTTTTCCTTTTTTTTTTTAAATTGATAGCATCTTAAATTGTTTTGTCCCCCTTTCTTTTTCTTTTTGGGGGTCTCAAAAATTTTTTAGGTAAACCCTTTTTCGATTTCTTTTGAATTGTAAACCCCTCCCCTGTTTTAACCTTTTATTTTTTTAAAAAAAGCTTTTGCCACATCCAAATTTGGGTACATTCGATCTGTAAAACCCCATGAAGGGGCCCGAAAAGTCCCATTAAACATCTTTCAGCTTCGTATAAGTGCAGAAACAATTCCCACTTAAATAAAACCCCCAGATCAGGCCTCACCATTTTGTCAGTTGTTTTCCCCTTTTCCCAAAAATAGGGTTCCAAAGCAAAAAATGAGCCCGTGTTTACTCAAAAAGGCAAAAAAAACTTTTTGCCCCATTTGGTTGGCCTTTTTTCTTTGTTTTAAAACTTTAAAAACAACCCGCCTTTTAAAAAAAACTTGCTTTTTCATCTATACTTTTTTTTCTTCGTTTGGGTTTCATAAAAAAACCCCTGTACTTTTTATTTTTAAATAAAAACACCACATTTTTTTACCCTTTTCCCGATTTGAGACAAAGCTTTCCCGCAATGGGGCCGTGGGGGAAGGGGTTTTTGGGGTTAAAAAACCAAAATAAATTTTTTGAAATGTTTTTTTGACAAAATTTCTTTCCTAAAAAATGGTTTTAAACGTCAATCCAGGGGGGTTGTGGGAAATTTTGGGCATCAATTTCTGGTTTGTTTTGGATACCCATATAATGACAATACCTAAAAAGCTTTTTAAAAATCCAATTTAAAATAATGTCCTTCCAAAGAGTTTTTAAATGGAATGTTTTTTTTTAAAAAAGGGGTGCTTTTCAGTATTTTTTCCACTGCAAAAACCCGTTTGACTCGTTAACTTTTTTCCTGAAGTAACTGGGCCCTGAAAAATAATTGAAAAAAAAATCACCTTCAATTCAAGGAGTTTTTACCTTGAGGTGGGTTTTTTTTAGCCCCCTGTATTCAAAAACCCCTTGAAACTTTGGAAGCTATCCGTCCCTGTGACCATTTTCCCCCCAATCCCTTTCCCCACTCGGGTCCGTATCCGATAAAATCATCTTCATATTTTACTTTTTATTAACTTGGAGTATTTCTGTATCAGGGTTTTCCCCCAAAATTTCATCATTTTAAAAAAATCCCTGTTTGAATCATGATTTTAGAGTGTTACCCTTTTTCCACTTCCTTTTAAAAAAAAAGAACCCCTTTTTATCGTTTGTTTAAAGTAAAACGTAGCCATGATAAATTTTTTATTAAAATTTAATTAAAAACAAAACAAAAAACTATTTACATTAAATAACAAAAACTGCAATAAAAATACAAAGTAACTTATTTAAAAACAGTATTTTGTAATATTCACAGCACCAAAAACAAAGAACTACAAAACCGCCATTTTTGGGGGAACTGCAGGGCGTGTAACCCTTATTACAAATTTACATTTGTATGTAAAAATGGGTAGAAAAATATACGGCGGTGAATATTTTTTTATGTAGTTAAATATATTGTCAAAAGAGCGCCAAACACTAACCAAGGGAAAACTTTGCGATTCTAATTTAATTAGAATAGAACTAAAAACGAAAGTCACATGAAAATTTTTGTACAATGCGTTTTTAGCATATCAGCCAAAAAACCAACCCCAAACTGGGGGTTTCTGTATCTGAGTGACAGAGGCGCCCGGCCCAAACACCCAGACTTAACAAGAAAATGGCGGCAGCCACCGTAGGTGGGGTATAACATTTAGAAAACAGGAGGTTCGGGTTTTTTTTTTTTTTTTTTAAAAGAGTCCCCAAAAAAAGGGGTTTAGAGATTTTTTTATAAATGATTGTAACCCAGAACATTTCTATAAACATATACCTTAGAAAATATGAAACAAGCACTTGTAAGAATATCTGTGGGTTGCTTGTCTGGCGTCTGTGATGTAGATATGAATGTATACAAATCTTCAGAGTGATATCGACAAACAGAGTCTGTCGATATCACCTTTTTATTAAACTTTCTATTAACAGAGTCTGTAATTTTGTTGTATCTTTGTTCTCATTTAATGAGGCCATCATTACTGAACATACATATGCTCTGATCATTTTATTATATTCTGTAAACATACTTTAAATTTATAGTTATGAAGCTCAGTTAATTTTTTTTCAATGTAAGTTTTTGTAATTTTAAAGATTTAAATTATTGGACTGGCTGACTTTCTCTCTTCTCATACGACGTGTAAAATGAACAAAATTATGATTTTCCCCTACAACTAAATATAACCTATGAGTATTGTTCCTTAAAGTAAATACGTTTTTAGTTTTCATAAATATAATTTATTGTTGGGTACATTTGAATGCATAGTTATAGTATCTAAAAGTATATGTGAGATAGACAAAACTATAGAACAATTGCATCAAGCACAGATAGAAGTAATGTATGAATTGGTCTTTTATGTATAATGATTTCAGTTATTTCGAACAAAGCTGGTATCTTGTCAGCAAGCTTTTAAGATATTGATTAAAACTTATTAAATTATACTTCCTGTATATCAATTAAGTAATTTGTTTTTGATGAAAACAGAAAATATTTATTTTCTTAAGTATTAAGTCGGCCTTGAAACAATTTTTAAAGCTTAGCACCTGAAGCGGAGGAGGGGTTCGAACCCCCTAGACCCTCCCCTAGCTACGTCCCTGCTGATGTTGAGATGCAAATAGTTTTCATAATTATGTGACATAGCATCACATTTTAGATAGACACTGGTAGAAATGTGTAATTATACTGTCGATAGCTGCTGAAGCACGTTTCATATAATTATTATATAGATCAGTACAACACAGTATATGTTGGTAAACAAGAAAAATAATATTGATGATAGATAAAAACCCAAACAAATTATTAAAACCCGCCAATAACTGCTAACAGATAGTGCAGACAGTTCAAAGGCATTTGGACGCGCCAAGTTATGCCATTTGATTTAGGCTAATGCTCAAGGTGCTTCGAGGTGGTTTGACGGGAGATGGTTAATGATATTTTCTAAGAGGCGTCAATTTATTTATATTTTTATTGAAAAAATGTAAAATTATTTCAATAAACTATTCTATTCTATCTAAGTGTTCTTGTAGTTCAAATGGGGATGATCAGGAAAGAAAAGTTCTGATCATGATGGTCTTTTTTTTGTAGACAATAATCTCGAAAATATAAATAAATATTTCTATAAAACTAAATATAACTAATATTGTTTAGCTAATACATCTGTCCTCTACTACTCCAATAAACAAAAGCTCTAACATTTGTTGACTTACACATGAAGTGTCACACCTAACTCTCTCAATTCTTTTATTGATATTAAGGGAGATATTATATCTTGGCCATATCGATCATACACCAATATCTTCCACACTGGTTCTGCCGCCATACTTTTTGTCTGTTGTTGGTTTAAGTTCAGCATTTGCTTGAGAGCACCTAAAAGAATAATACTATCATTAGTTTTACTTGCCTTATTGGCTATTTAAAAATCAAATATATTTTACTTTTATCCTTTAAAAAAAGTAAAGAATAGTTCTTTCTTGTATTCTATTTTATTCTATCATCTACTTAAATCATTTTTAGGTTAGGTTTAAGGGCACTAGGCTAGGAATTAGTATATTGGAGAGCTAGGACATCAGCAAAATTTGCCTCTCTCTCTATACTCACCTGAAGAAAGTGCCAGTGGCACAGAAAATTTGTGTGATTTTGTTTCTTTTGTATGTGTTACTACTACTCTGGTGTTAGTGAACTTGTCTTTTAAGGTAGGTTTGTTGTTGTCCTATCTCTCCAATATACTACTTAAATCATTGTATTTTACATGATATATTTTTGAGAGTTACGGTATAATAATGCATCATTCAGAGAAAATTTAATATCAAAAAGTACAAACTGTGTGCATATTTAAATCTTAATCATAAAAACATATAACTCACTGGAAATTTAAAAATTAAAAACTGTACTGAGAGTTATGTAGAAAGCTGATACATGATTGATACAATTTGTTCCAATGATGCAAAGTTGCTACTTAATGTATAAAATATAACAATGATTATACACTTAGCAACAAAAATAACTTACTAACTAGTCTACATTAAGGAAGTACACTTGACTGATAAAATTATATCCCCCCACATAAAACTAAGAATAAATATTGTACTATTAATTACATTTACTTCATCTAAGTTTCAGAACTATTTTTTTATCTTTTCATACAGGATCCTCACTTATTGATAGTCTTTATAGTAACTGGTAGATTATTGAACGTTCTAGGA
The DNA here is from genome assembly GCA_035578905.1 of Stictocephala bisonia. Taxonomy (NCBI): domain Eukaryota; kingdom Metazoa; phylum Arthropoda; class Insecta; order Hemiptera; family Membracidae; genus Stictocephala; species Stictocephala bisonia. Next base: position 94,197 of record JAQJVL010001570.1, read on the forward strand.
GCTAAAAATATATAAAACATTATAAAAGCACTAAAATTGCACATAGGCATCTGAAACTAATTTGTATAGCCCTATTGTATACTTTAATTATTTATCATAGCTGGTATTTCTACTCCAATTAAAAAATATAATTAAGGCTGCTTATCTATAAATATATACACAAGATGTAACAGCCAACACCAAACTACCAATGATAATGGTCTAAGGTTCATGAGTCTAGCAAGCTCAAGAAATTTGAAAATAATGTTTACTAGCATCCCAAGATATACACAAGTCACGTGTCAGGTTCAAAACCAAATAGACAATTTCTTAATCAAAGAAAGACACAAGAGCTGCATTTACATATAAGAAGCAGAAGGGTTGCTGAGTGTGAGACTGACCACACTAATAATAATAAAAGAAAATCAACTTTGCAAGCAGACAAGAGAGAAGCAAAAAGTAAAACCGAAAGCAGACCTAACCAAACTTGAAAATAAAGATACAAAAAGAGTCGAAACTGTCTAACAGATTTTAAGCCTTAGAAAAATAGGAAGATAGCAATAGAAACAACTCAAGAGATTTCTTCAGAATGATTAGATACTTCAAACAAGGATACAAAGCTGTCATATGGTATAAAGACAAAGATTGAAATATTACCTGTAACCAAAGAACTGTTATGAATATATGGAGAGATTAATTTTAATATCTTGTATGGCTCAGAAGTGTGGGTAGTCTCAAAGCAGACTGAAAGAAGATGATAGTGTTTTGAAAACAAAGTTTTAAGATGCATTTATGGTCCTGTAAACAACTAGGGAATATGGTGAGGATCTGAACCAACAAAGAGCTAAGAGAACTTTACAAAGACCCAGACATAATAGCACAGATTAGAAGTAAAAGACTACAATGGACAGGCCAAGGTGACAATAAGAGAGAGGAAACACTGATAAAAGCTGTATCAGATGGTTCTACCAAGAGGAAAGCGACCTTTGGGAAGGCCACGTCTATGCTGGAAAGACCAAATTGGGAAAGAAATGAGAAGAATGGGAATAGATGCTGGCTGGATGCAAGACCGGGAGAGATGGCGGGGCATTGTTGGTCAGGCCAAAACCCCTCTGAGGTTTGAGTGGCCTGTTAGGTAAGATAAGGTATCTATAAATATGTAAATGCTGCAAAGTAATAGGTGACTATTCACAGGATTTTATCTTCAAAAAGTGGATTTTTACTTATTGGTATCTTTGATTACAGTACAAAATTTTAAGTAGGTTAAACTTGCTAGCTTAATGGTTAGCGCTTCTGCTTCATATGCAGAGGATCTCTGGTTAAAATCCCGGGAGGTCCTCTACAAATGTGCTTCTAGGTGTTTGGACCATTGTCCTCATAATAATGTTTGTACACTAACTAAAAATGTCACTGGCGTAAAAATACAAGAAAATAAAAAAAGGGCACTAGACCTTTATAAGTCTCTCTCTTCTCACCTGAGGAAAGTGCTAGTTTGCAACATGTGATTTTATTTTATTTGTTTACTACTTCTGTTGTATTAGTGGTCTTGTCTTCTAAGGTAAGTTTGCTGATGTAGTATTTCTGTAAAATTCTAAGCAATTCAGTAAAAGAATTGTGAAGATATCTTGAAAACTGACTTAGTTATGAATGTTTAAACTTTGAAAAAAAAAAAAAAAAAAAAAAAACTGTTTTGGAAATGAGTGTCAAAGTTTAACAATTAATTACTATAAAATACTTACACTATTTCTCCAAGTAAAGATAATTCTTACGGTACCAGTATGTTAGTAATTTTCTGCCAAATTTCAATTTGGTTACTTTTTTTCTATCTTTGATATACATAAACCATACAGAAACTGTAAATTAAAAATGTGGAGGTATACAAGATTAAACACAAGATTATACAAACAAAATGTTTATTTCCATAAGTATAAAAATAGAGTTTACATTAAAATGTACACAGTTTATTAGTTATTTACCAATCTATTTTTATTTAACCTGCTTTTGTTTTTTAGTTTGTTTGACTTGGTTTTTCTTTATTTATTTTTTATTTTATTTTTTTTTTTTTTTGTGATGGCTGCAGAAACAGCTCAAAATCTGCTGGGGTTTCACTAGTCTCCTCTGGTTCTTCTTCAGCATCACAAGGGTGGGGGCATAAAATATCTTTTAAATTCTTCTCACAGTAGGGTCTAATTTTATTGTACAGATATTTTTTCCTTTAATAAATCATCATTACAGGATCTTTGCACCTGCAATGATGATCTTTGACATAATTCATTACCTTTACACAAAAATAATCTTTACCACTTGTCTAAGATCAAAGTTATTTCTCCCAGTGAATATAGTATTATTACGTTCATAATATTTTCCTCCATAGTTTATTATTTAAAACAAACCCCAAACCAAAACCTTTTAAAATCTTTAAGCGTTGGGTACCCGCATGGGCCCCCTTTCCCAGCCAAACCCGTTCCCGGGGAAAAATTTAAAAAGGAAATTTCCCTTTAAAAAAAACCCGCCAACCCCTCTGCTGGGTCCGTTTTATGGGTGATATTTTTTTATTGGGTCTGACTGACTTCCCAAACCAATCTTTTAAACCTTTCCCTTTTAAACCACAAAAACTTTTTTATCCCTGAATTTTTTACCTGGGAATCCTCTTCTGAAGCCCTTTGTCTTCCTTGATGTTGAAAAATTTGGGTTGGAGGGCGGTTTTCCTTCAAAATGATATTCACATCAAAAACCCAAACCCAAAAAACAACAATTCCTTCACCCATACCGCTGTCACCCCAACAAACCCCTAAACGCTCCCCACCCTATATTTTAGGCCCCCCGTGCCCAAAAGTAACAAATTTTCCCCTCCCCGAAACCTAAATCAAAAAAACCCCAAAAACCAACTTTTTCAGTTTCTTTCCAAAAAAAGAGGTTACCCACCAACCCCTTTTTAAAAACCAAAACCCCTTTTGCCCAGTCCCCCAAAACCAAAACCCCAAAAACCAGAAGCATTCCCCAAAGCTTACCCCTTTTTACTAATTTTCCCCCCATGGCCTTTCAAAAAATCAACCAAATCCCGAAAGATGGGTTTTAACATCTTAAAAACTTCCCCCCCAAAACCAAAAATCTCCCCTTTAAAAACCTCCACTTAACTTTTTAGACAAAACAAAAGCCTTCCGCCAAATCCTGGTCCCTCCCAAGTTTCCTGACCCAACAACCTGACCTGTCCTAAAGACCCGCAACCACCCCCGGGTTTCCAAACCTTGTAACAAGAAATCTTGCAAAAAACCCGCCCTTTCCCCTCTCACCAAAATCTTTTTACCAAACTCCCCTACCCCCCTTAACCAACCCCCATACCTGGAAAACCAAATCCTGTGATTCCCCCAATTAATTTACAACCCAGTGCCCCACTGTCCTGCCCAATTTTATTGGCCTTACCAGTGAAAACCCTTTGTAAAGCATAATGGCCATTTGGTGAATGCAAAGTTTCCCAAAATCCTTAAAAAACCGTCTCTGCCCCTTACTCTTCTCCATAATCAAAATTTTGATCATGTTACACCAAATAAGGTAGTCAATTTCCCCTTTCCCTTTCCCCTGCCCAATTAGTTCCCCAAAATCCGAAGGATTGGGAAATTTTCACAAAACCCCCTGGATAACCCAAAACCCTTTACCCAAAACCTTTAAACTGAACATAAGATAGACCACTTCACTTCAAACCCCCTTTCCCCCTCACAAATTCATATATATTTTTTTATATTTTAAATTTTAAAAACTGAAATACGCCAATTTTAAAACCTGAGGTTGCTTTTATGGTGTACACCCCCCATCACAGCCACCTACCCACAATAGTGGAATCATTTTTAGTGGGCTCCCTCCTCTCTCTCCCTTACCCCAAAATGAAAGGGAAAAAGCCAAATGGTTGAAAATTTGTGAGATTTTGTGTATTTTGTGTTTGTGACTACTAAATCTGATGTTATGAAAATTGTCTTTTAAAGGGAAAATTTGTGTTTTCCTATCTCTCTAATTTTACAATTTGAAAGGGGTTTTATCAAATGATCGTGTCAATAGTAATGGTTTAAAAAATAAAGGTTTTAATTGTTTTTTTTTATGTTTAAAAAAACCCTTTTAAAAGAAAGACCATTTTTTCTCGACAAAAATTTATATGATATATTTTGGAAAAATCCTATTTTCTTTATTTTTTTACAAAGCTATTTGAAAAAAGTTTCAAACCTTAAAAGTTTGTTTTTTTCACTTCTGGGTCTTTTTTTTCGTTTTTTGGGTCTAAAGGAAATTTTCGTTTTTGCTCATTTTTAAACGTCAGGCCTTTAAAAAAAGGAATAAGTTACTACCATTTTGATTCTAACCAGTGGCAGTTGCCGAACTGACTCCACCTGACTGCCCAAAAAAATTTTATTGGGGGAGTTCTGGAGTTAAAAGAAGCCAGTTTCCCTTTAGGTAAGGCCAAAAAAAAGAAAAAAAATTTGAGGGCTGAAATTTGTTTGAAAATGTTGGTTTTCCCGGGCCCTGGCAATTTTATTATAATTTAAAATTTTAAACCCAAACCCTTTTTTAATTTACAAATTTCCCAAAAACTAATCTGACAGCTGCCAAAAAACGAACTAATTTAAAAACCAAAAATTTAATTGTGCACAATGCATTTACCCAAATTTTACAATTGCATCCTAAAAAAAGGTTTAGCCCTTTTATACTGGGCCAAAATAAAGAGGAATATCAGAGTTTGTGGGAAAAAAAATACTTTTCAATCTTATATAAAAGAAAAAATAGGAAAAAACAATCAACTTTGATTTTAAAAACTCTCAGTTTTTTTCTGTTATTGTGCAAGTATAGGAAAAAAATACAAAAAAATCTGTTGTCAGTAGTCTTTGAATTTTTATTTTAAAAAAAATTCCAAGTAAAAAATTTTTAAATTTTACTCTCGTTTTTTCTGTTAAAAACCCGCAAGTATAGGGAAAAAAACACAATAAATTTTAGCCTTTTTCAGTACTTGCAATTGATTGAAAAAAAAAAACTATTTTTAAGTCAAAAATTTTAAATTTTACCGTCAATGAAAAATTTTTGTTCTTTTTTATTAAAATAACAACCTTGAATAAAAACCAAACAAGAAAATTTAAATTTTTTAAATTTTTTTTGTATTTGAAAATTTCTTGAAAGGCCCTTAATTTTTTTTAAAAAAACAAATTTTTGAGGGTACACTTGGGGTAACTATTTGTCTTTATCGCTTGATTTTCAGCAAAATCCTTTAAAAATTTTCCCCTTTTAAGTGTTTGGGAAATGAAGAGCCAAATATTTTCAATCGGTCCCAATTTTAGTAACAAACGGGAAACATCATGATTTTCTTTACAAAAAAATTTGCAAGTTTTGTAAAATTTTGAAAATTGACCAAAATGAAGAGGAAAACGTTTTTCCCGAGGCCCAAATTTTGATGTATTTTTTCAATTGATTGCACTGGTAAATTTGTTTGAGCTTTTTTCAAAATCTAAAGTTTTTGGTTGGTTAAAAAATAACTTAATGTTTTTGGTCCCGAAGGTTTTTAGGACTTTAAACCCTAATTTAATTTAATTTTTTTCTGCTTGTGTAAACACAAAGGGATTTTTAAGCTGGCGTCCCCCAGTCTGATTGAAAAAAACTGTCTTTTTCTTCCAAAAAAAATTTTTTCAAAGGATGACGTCCCGGGTTCATTCAAAGCCCCCAAAAACGGTTTTCTTTTAAAGTAAGGGAATTTAAAACAGTATGTGTTTTTTTTCAACCAGATTCACTCTGATTCGGAACTAAAGAACTGTACAATTTTTTCCTCCAAAAATTTTAAAAGTTTGCCCCAGACACCCCGATTCCCAAAGCTTTTTTTCCCCTTTTGAAAAAGATAATGTTGGCATTGAAGAAACATTATGTTCCAAAGCTGTTTCTTTTACAAAAAATCCACATCTATTTTTAAAAAAAAAGGCTTGTGGATACTTTTTCAGACAATTGTTCAAAAAATGGAGCTAATTTTTTTTACAAGGGCCCGCACCATGTCCCCTGGAAAGTCAGCAACTACAAGTTGTTGGGAAATAAATGATTTTTGGAAAAAGGCTCTCAATTTCAATTGTGATTATGCCCATTGTGTATTAATGTACAATATATTTCAACTTTTTTAGGAATTTTATCCCAAATTCAATAATTTCTTAGTAAACAAACATTGAAATTCACATTTTAAAAAATATTAAAAATGTAACACATTTTTCATTTGAAATTGGGGAATATGCCCTTTTTTTGCTTTTTCCCGCTGTTTCATAAAATTTTCACACGTGGGAAAAAAGAATTTGATGTAAAATTTTTCATTAAAAATTTATTTTTAAAAAAATTTAGGGCAGGGGTTTTTACAGCATTACACAAATTTTTTTGGGGGGGGTTTTTTATTACTATCCCCTTACACAGAGGGAAAAGGGGCTCTGGAAAAAAGGCCCGATTTTTTGCATTACGAATTTTGGGACTTAGTTTTTTAAAAGCATACCCGGCTAATTTGGATTTTTTAAAAAAAAATTTCTATAAGAATAGTTGTATTAATTTTTTTACCAAAAAACTTGTTGGGGGGTTTCTCAGAAATTCACTTTTTCTTAAAACTTTTTTGGTTGCATTAGGCCCTTTGATATGCTTTTTTAAGGGCTCTGATTTTCCCCAATTTTCTTTCATATTTGTTTTATGATTTAAAATTTGTTTTTTTAAATTTTGTTCCGGGTTTTTTTCTAATAGGGGGAAAATATTTTATAAATTTAAAATCTTTTTAAAATAATCTTGGGATTTTTCAAAAAACGTTTTAAAGAATCAATTTGGGAAAAAAACTGTACGTGTATGGGTGGGCGGGTGGGGGCAATCCTTTTTACGTGTTTGGGTGGGGGGGGGTGGGGCAATTTCCAATGTTCTGTTGGGTGGGCGGGGGGGTTCCCAAAGCCAAATTTTTTTATGTCAATTTGTTATAATGTTTGTTTAAAAGTTTTTAAAAAGAAAAAGAATAACAGTGATCAAAATTTTAAAAAATGTTTATGTAAAAAAATGTATCACATTAAAAACAATTTTTTGGATGAATATCTCATGGAAAAGTTTGGCTAACAAAAAAATGCAACCCTAAAATATTGGTTTAAACCCGCTTGAAAAAAAAAAAATAAAAAATTCAAACCCACTCCACATTTAAAAATTTGCAAGTTTTTTACCCTTTTAGTTTCACTGAATAAAAAAATGTAAGTCATTATAAAATGTTATTGATCAATTCATAGGGTTTCTTTATTTGTTACATTTTTTTTATGCTGAAAAAAAGTCCAGACTTTATTCTTTTCCAGTTTAAAATATTTCCTTAAAACAAAATCGTCTGTGAGTGTGGGGCCTAATTGGCATTAAAGTGACTTATTTTTCTGTTTTTCTTTGCTTGCGAAATTTTTTTCATACAAATTTCTGTCTCACAATTTTTTAATCACTTTGCTTTTCCTAGCAGTATGAAACCCACCAAAATTGAAATTTTTTATCTAGCAGAACTGCATATTATTGTTTTTAGCTTTTATTAATAACTTTCATTTATGCCTGTATCTCCTTGTTGACTTTTTTTGATTATTTGTTATCTTGTATTTAGCATATTGTTGTTAGTGTTGCGTCATTATTATGTTGTTATTGTTGTACATTATTGTGCATATGTTTATTCTATCGGTTAAATAATTACCATTGTTGTAGTTGCAAGCTGTTAATTTTAGTTATATTATAATATTCATAGTTTTAATGTCCAAATATTTAACAATTTGTTATTATGTTTGTTTTGTTTCCTTTACTAAGAAATGTTTGTAAATGTCGTTCCACAAGGCTATTTATTGTATGTGTATGTAAAAATGCGGTGTTATCCGTAAATAAATAAAATACTTCTACAGGGACCTCCAGGTAGAAATATTAGTATCCCAGCCGAACACCAACTAGATGAATAAAGCGCCTCTGCAAAGCCTCCAACCTAGATTTGGCACATGCTGTATAAGGAGACCATACGGGGCTGGCGTATTCCACAAGCTGTCTTACCAGAGAACAATACAGAGTATGCAGAGCAGGTGGGCTGTCCAAACCCTTTGAAAATCTGGATATGAAGCTGAGCAACTTATTAGCTTGATTGCAGATCTTATCGATATGAGAAGAAAACCTGTTTGTTAGAAAAAATCCCAGACTGTTTAGGCCCCAAATTTCTTTTATTAAGTATGACTTCCACAGCCGGAATTATCTTGCTGTCTCTTGCCAAGACTTTACAATTTGCCTCATACTTTCATAGCAGAGACCGACATAGCAAAATATGTTCATTACTCGATGCTATTACATTATGAGGGAGTATATTAATTGTACATATTGTAAATACTCTTAATTATTGCCACATGTGAATGTGTAGTGTTTACTACGTAGGATTATTCTGTTTAGTTTTAAGTTCACTTTGACACTATTATGCAATTCTACTGTAATAGTTAAAATAAAGGAATTTTAGTTTAAGTTTCTATGTCTACATTTGGACTAAATCCAGGGTTACAAAACGTTCTGGGTATAAGGGACAGTCTCTTATTTATATGATATATTCCTTGTCCCAGCTTATTAGGGGCTTGTATTTTATCTGTCCCCATATTTATTGAATTAACACGTTCTCATACACCAGATATACTGTAATATGATCATATAATATTAACAGATGACGAAAAATAGTATTTATAGAAATTCCAAATATGCCTACTTGTACATATATACTTTTACGATGTGAAATGAAGATTAATTGATAACTGAATAATTTCAAAATCCTATGCAAGATAATTTACATGTCATTCCAAAGGTAATAAATGACTGTTGGTAGTACATGGTAATCAAAGGTAATAAATGACTGTTGGTAGTACATGGTAATCAAATAATGCCAAACTCAAGGAGCTAATCATGCATTCTGACTATCCCATATTGCTCGAGTAAGTACTCATGTGTAAAAGGAGTAATTAAATGTAATCAATGCTTGAGAATACCAGCATCATAAGTGATTACTTATGATTAGTGCTCATTACTCATTATTCTGATTAGTGCTCAAGTTATCATTAAACCCTCTCTGGTACAAAGATAATAGACTTTAAAATGTTAGGCCTGCCTATTAATAAGCTCCAATTATAGGTAGGCCCTAATTGGTAGTACCTATAGGTAGGCCTTATAAGTAGTAAGGTTTTAAGACCAAGTATTCTGTGTTCTTTAAAGAAGCTCTTCTGGCTTACATTTATTGGCCTAGCGCCAATATTAAACCCATCAATTGTCATGAATATTAAAATATTGGAGTAAATTACCTACCTATTTGCTTTTCTCTGAGAGTAGTCATTTTCCGTAATGTAGAGAACAAGAGAAAAAAATCTAAACAATTACTAGTAAATTAAAAATAATTGATGCTGGTCAATTAAATCATTAATTTTTAAAATCCAACAATCCAACCAATATGAACAAAACATAACCAAACCTTTCAATCATTCAGTACTGTAATTCTAATTTCTAATCATTCCTTTAAAAAAAACCATGCTGCTATAGACACTAGTGACGTGTAGTAAACGAAATTGAAAAACAAGCCTGGGCATGGAACAAGTCTTTATCATAGACCTTCAATCTATTATACTATAGAAGGTATAATAGAAGCAAAGAAGGTATAATAGAAGGTCCTTGTCACTAGGTTGAGCCTTGATGTATAAGCCAAATATATCACCGCTACCTCCCTCATTAATCACCGTACCTCAAAAAAACGAGTAAATTTCCGAGGCTGAAATACGATATACGGTGATCAATCCTGTGTTGTTGGTGTAACATTTTATAGAATAAACATAATTGTAGGGAAAAAGAAAAATCTGTAGACTTAAAGCAATCTTAGTATCGTAAGTAACTTAATCTTATTCTTACATGTGAGAAGCCGACGAAACCCTGTGTATATTTTAATGCAAATATGAATGAATAGATGAGTATGTATAACCTGTGTATTCTGATTACTAACGGAGTTGGACTGTTCCTCAGATAGGGCTATTATTAATAGCTCAATAGCCAGGGAGACTAAGGGTCCTACAGTAGCCACGGAATAGCTTGAGCTGTCGAAACCATACTTTTCAAATGCTTAGTGGTTAGCGGATGAGAGTGGTATGGCATACGCATGCGTGGCTTTGTACTAGCCTATGACATGTAGACGTTGTCTACCGCTGCTGATAAGCTGATTAGAGAGTGGAGTATCGAGTATCACTGCTTTCTTTATGTATCGAATGCGTTTGTTATTGAAAATATTAAGTTCAATAATTTTGTTCATATTAATATTTAACTTAGCCACAGATGTTGTAATTTAAATAATAGTTTTTTAATTAACATAATAAAAAAAAGCATGTTGGTACATATACAATACAGTAAACGTCACACAACACAAATTTGTTACAATATAAGCACAAAATGCACAAATATATTACAATACAAGTACAAAAATGCACGAATATTATGGTGATCGATTTCGGTGAATCACGCTCACCTTCCTCAGACCAGAGGGATTCACAAAACAAATATAAATTTTTTGTTTACTGATTGTTATTCATGTTACAGGGTGACTCATATATGAGCGAACCCGATAATGTTATTATTCTACCTGTTACATTTTCTGTGTATAATATGTAAATATTGATCCACAGGAATAAAAGTGTAAAAAAAATATTTGGAATTCCATATGATTTTATTTTATTTTTCTCATTAAATATTAGACAAAGATAATAGTAATATAATTAAAGGCCTATAACTATAATACGATAACACACTATAAAACCAAGTAATAAGATTATAAATAAAAAATATCAGTGATTAATCGGATGGGAATTGTGTTATAAAAAAAAGTAACTTGTGGGTGTGGGGACTTGATGTTTACAGCAAAGCTAGTAGTACGCTAAACGTCTGTTTATTGGAAGAGATCCCCTCCCTCCCGGCACTGACCGTGACGTAAGCCACAGCTCATGATTTCCAGTGGCTATTGTACAGCTTTATTTATGGATATGGTTTTAAGAACAATCAAATGAAAACCACGTAGTATTGGGAAATGATTTTCAGCTAATTAAAAAACATAATACTCGGGCCCCTCCCCTACACAACCCGAACATTAAATTTCCAAATCCAACAGGGATTTTAACCCAGGTTTTTTTGGGTTTGGGTTCAACGCCGTTTAGAAACCCAATCGATGGGGCCCCATGTCGTATTAGGGAGGGTCCGAGAAATAAAACAAATCCTTACGATTTTCCAAAACATTTTGGGTCCCAAGCATTTTGGGCTCAGAAATTGCCCACTGGGGTTACCGACATATTTTTTTCCTTTCTGACTTTTCATGGAGGGACGTTTAAACATACCCAAAACCCATTTTTTTAAACACAATAAGGGCAAATTTTTTTCCCCCCAAAAAAGAGACGTACATATTTTTTTTAAAATTTTAAAAACTTTGTTGCCTAGGGAGAAAAGGGTTACCCTAGTTTTCCCCTTTTGTTTTATTTTACACCTACAACTTTATATTCCTTCTAATGGGAAAATTATTTGTACCTATTTTTTTTGTTAGTTGTGGGGGCTGCAACCACGGGGTTTTTAAACTGCATCAAAAGAACCTTGAAACTGCTTTTATTTTTAAAATAGAAACTACTGTACATTGGGCGCTCAACAAGGGACCACAAAAAAAGCTGCTTTTTTGCGACTCAAAATTTAACATTGGAGGGGAAAAATCTATTTCTTTATAAAATCGGGGGGTTTTAAACCTTTTTTGAAGTGAAAAACCCATTTTATTAAAACACAATTAAGGTATTTTTTATCATCAAAAAAACAGACTTGCAATTTTTGAAAAAATAAGGGATACATTTTTGATTAAATTGTTTATGCAAAATCCTAGGTTTATCACAAATAAATATCAAACTTTTTTCAAAAAAAGTGGGAAAATAAATATTTTAAAACTCAAACTTATTTGCTTGTAGCTTATTTTTCCCGGAAATTAAACAGAAGTTGTCAACATTTTTTAAAAAAAAAAATAATTTTCCACAATCTGTAAAAATGGGAAATTCGTTTTTTAAAAAACAAAAAATTTTCCCAATTTTCTAAGTGGGGCCATTTTTTATTAATATGATTTCTATATTGCCAACAGTTTTTGAGCTAATGTATAGCTGTGTTATATGTTTTTTTTCCTTTTGGGAAATTTTTTTTCTAAACCCAAAGCCATTTTACCCAACAGTTGCCACAAATTCCAAAAAAGTAATTACCCCAACAACTGTTTAGTTACCCAAAAACCAAGATATCCCTAAAAAATTGATAACAATATTTTTTTTTAATTAAGGTATCAACTTTCCGGGGAAAATTTTTTATAGTTACCCCCAAATGTTATCTTTTTTTTTAATAATAACCCTTGTTTATTTGCCCTAGTAAAAACTTTTTTTCAGTGTTTTAAAAAACCCTAAACAAAAAAGGGCAATGTTTTTTTTTTGAAGTAGTTTTAATTTAGCACAGGCGGGTTTTTATTAGAAGGTCAATGGCAGTATGATAAGGGTTTTTTAAAAATCTGACGACAGTGGGAAAGGAAAGAGAATGGTTTTAAATATTTTTTAAAAAGGTATTACATAAAAATATGCATGCCCATATATCAAAAGGACACCCCCCCACTGCAACACCCAATTATAATGAGCTAGAAAGAAAAATTACTCATACAGTAATGAAATTAGCTAAAAAATTAATTAATTGCAAATGTTTTTTAAAATATATTTTTTCCCTTTATCAAACGGGTCACAAAACCCTCGATATAGGGGCCCCTTAATTTCCAAATTAGTACATGAAAAATTGGTTTAATTTTCATTTTTAGTTGGAAATAAATTCATTTTTTCATGAACTACCCAAAAAAAAGGCCCTCAAAAGGAGATGGGAGTTTACGCAACTAGTGGGACGTTATATCATAGACCTAAACATTATCCCTTTAATATTTATATAACGAATTTTCTAAAAGTTATACCCCCATATATGATTTCATATCTGCGGGTTTAAAAAATACTATTAGAAAACAAAGGATATGAAAAACCAAATTTTTGAATAACAAAAAGAAATTGGTAAAAGCAACCCAAAGAAAAACCCCAAATTTTAAAAAAAGGTTTTAAAAGGGTTAAAATAAACAAAAAAAGCATAATAAACAAATGTCGATAAAGAATAGGAAATGCAAAACCGAAAAATTAAAAAAGGAAACCATCTCAAAGTTATTTCACCCAACTTTCCCTAAACGAAAAACAAGGAAAAATGGAAGCGATATAGGTTTTAATACTTAATTTCCCAAAATGCCCAAAAAATATCATACAGACAGAAAAAATTTTTTAAAAAAGGGATCAAATATATTGCAGGGGTTTAACAATGAAACAGATTATTTGATAGAAAAAAATACGGGTTTAAAATTTAAACCTTTTTTCTGTAAACATTTCTTCAAACACAATCTGCTATGTACATTTCGAAGCTAAAGTTCTCGTAAATGAACAGGATGATGATGTTTTTATGCTTCAAAATGTCCCTAGCACATTGTGTTTGAAAAAACTTTTTGACGGGAAAAAAGGTAATTTAACCAGTTTTAAATTTTTTAAAATTTTAACCCATTTCTGGGGGCCCAAATAAAACAAAATGAAAAAATTTAAAATTTTAATAGAAATCCTACGAAAAATTTTTGATTTGGAATTACATAGGGAAGCAAATTCTTTTTCCTTTTCGGGCCCATTAAAAAACGACATGAAAGGTTCATTTAACAAAAAAAAAAACAATTAAGTAGCCTGATGGATCCTTGGCAATAAAACCCTTAGCCCTTCTATTAACCGTATAGTAAAGGTCTTTGAAAAAATGCCCCAAAATACCTACTCCTTCTTAAAAAACCCCAATTTTAAAGGGTTTATAACGGGAAATAAATTATAATAAACATAAAATTAAGTTTGTATCAAAAAAAAATTGGGAAAACAATTAAAATTTTATAGACCCAAACCATTTAAGTTTATTAATAAAAACCCATTACGTGTTTTAAAATTATTAATAATCTAACAGAAATTTTTTAAAGGGTTAATCAAAATTGATACTATTTTTAAAGGACATTTAGTGAACACGATGGTTTAAAGGTTAAATCAATTCAAAAAGCCAAGTTCAAAAGATTATTATAAAACTTTAATGGGTTATGTTTTTAATTTTAACACAGTAAACTGTAATGTTAACTACGGGTATTTAACTTTTTACTTTTTTGTCCCGGCCTGTCAGAGTAAAAACGGGATTTTTAGTTAGTTTGTAATATTAGTTTAAATTTAAACAGAAAAACCTTATTTCAATTTTTTTTATTTTATTTTACTTTGTGAAAGGCAAAAAATCGGGTTATTTTTTTAAATTTATTTAATTTGAAGTTTTGTTATTTGCTCTAAACAATTGTGTATACTGATTGCTTTATTTTTTTGTATTTTGCTTAAATTAGATCTAATCTTATTTTTGTTCAGTACAGTAAGAAATTGAATAAACTCTTTCTTAAATTTTGGGTTACAGACATTTTTAGGCTCCCATGGACCCCTTCTGCTAAAAGGACAGTAGCATTAATTTTCAGGAATAAAGGCTGAATTGTATTTTCAGGCGGGAAATTTTGGGGAAAGAGTTTTTGGCTCATTTGTTAGTTTCGTTTTAAATTTAGAGCCAAAATGGAAAGATGAATTAAAAGATAACTTCTCCTAAACCCTTATGGAGTTGGTTTTAAGGTCTTATTTTTGGGTTTTTACTTTAAACCCATTCCATTTTAAGCGAGATGTAAAATGTTTCACTGGTATAGCGGGGACCTATCCAGGTTTTAAAATTTTTTAAAGGGTGCCCCAGGGGGGGGGGGGGGGGTTTGAAGCAGGGTTATCAAGCGAGGTGGGGAAGGCTGTGTCATTTTTTTAAAAATTTTATATCTCACAGTGGTCCCTGTGCCTTTTGATTGCAGAAGAGGGAAGGAGGCAGGGTAAGTTCCCTCACGGGACTTATACACTATTTTTAAAAAAATCCCAAACAACTTTTTATTTAAAGCTTTTTTTTTCAAAATTTAATGCCTCTATGTATAATTCCCCTTTTAAAATTTTTAAAAAAATTTTTATATCTCTAGTTTCCCCAAGCCCTTGGTCTGTAGGGAAAGTACGATTTCTTTTTTGGAAAAGTGGTAAAATTAGGGTTTTTTAATTTTCTTGAGGAGGTAAAATTTAAAGGGGCGGGAAACTAATTTTTTACTAAAAAAAATTAAAAAACCTAGCCCAACAGTTCTGTTTTATCGATAGTAAAAAACCCAAATTTTTTAAAACCATAATTATTTTTAAAACCAATCCTTTTAAAACCCTTAAAATTTTTTGGGAAATATTTTCGATATAGCTTACTAGCATTTTTAAACCCTTTTTTCTCAAAACATCTTTAAGGGGCCTAACATTGAAAGTAAAAACAAAAATTTTTTTTTTTTGGGAAAACCCATTTTTTTCTGAAAAAATTTTTTTTAAGGGGAAACATTTAAAAATTTTTTTAACAAAATTTAAATTTTCCCCGGTGAAAAAACCGCGTCAAGGTACTTTTACAAAAATGACCTTGACAGGTTGTCACCGGAAAATTTTAGATTCTATTTAATCCAAACCGGGGCCGCTTAAGCCAAAGCCCCTAAGTTTAAAAAAATTTTTTTCTTTTACAAAAATATAGCAGGGGGTACTAAAAATTTTTTCCCGGGACCAGAATTTAAAAAGGGTTTTGAAACGGACCTTTTTTAAAGGGGGGTTTACCCCCGGAAAAGTGTGCTAAAATTATTATGAGGACAATATTTTTGTTTTTAACTTTATATTGAAAAAAAAATTTATTGTTTCAATTAAGATTTGAAAAGTTGGGGAAAACGGTATAAAGGGTGCTTGTTTGGCTTGAGAAAAATACTAACAAATTAAAAATCATTTTATTTATATTTGCATATATTAGACAAGGGGAAAAAGAAAAAGGGTTCAAGCCCAAATGTAATTTTAACTTATAAATCAATCCAATTTTTTATATTAAATATGGTCCTTTGGAAAAACTAAAAAAACAACGGAAAGAAAATTCATGTTGAAGAGCAATGATCATACTCTTTTATTCTAGATACCATGATGAAAATCTTTTAATTTAAATTTTATTTTTTCATATATAGTAAATAATAATGAATAATTAGCTTGTGTTCATGAATTTTATGCGGGGTTGATTAAAAACTCATCACGTTTTAAAATAGGGAAAACAATTATGTACATTTTTCCCACATTTGTAAATAATTAATTTATTTTTAAAAAACATAAAATGATCGGATTGTCTCTACAGGATAAATTGAAATAAAAAAACCTTTTTTCTGGTTTTTGATTTTATTGTTGATTTTTCTAAAAAGAACCAACAAAAACAATATGTTTGGATTTTCTTTTGATGCAACAATTATTGCTAGACCAAAAGCTTGAACATTTTTTTTTTAACTTCGGGGGTCCCAAAATTTTTAGCATTTTGATAGGACTAAAACCCTATCAAAAAAGTTAAAAAGCCCTTTTTAAAATTAAAATTATTACACTTTTTTAAAATTTGGGTTTAAAGGTTTTAAAGGGCACTAGGGCCCAGGAATTATTTTTTAAGAGAGATAGGACATCAAAAAACTTATTTTTAAAAAGACAAGTTCACTAACTTTCAGGGGGGTAAAATTTCACAAACAAAAAAATACACAAAAGCCAAAAGCCGGGCCATATTGCTATCCCTTTTTCTACATGCACAAAAAAAAATCTGGAAATATCTAATGGTCATTTTCCCTTCTTTCCTTAAAAAACCACCTTAATCTGAAACAAAGAAGAACCCAATAAAACTGTTACAAAAGGCCTACTTGCCTGCTATGAACTGATCATATCCACCAATCCCCATCTTATCAATGAACTTCCCCCAATACTATTTCCACTGCCAACAACCTGCAAACCCAAAAATAAACCCCAAACCCAAAACCCAAAAAAAAACTTTCCAAACTCTACTTAAAAACCCCTCAAAACGGTTGGTTTCCCTTAAAATTTAAAGGCCTAACCTTGAATCCACCTATCCTCTTATGGGCCCCAAAAACCTAACCTAGCGGGACCTTTTTTTAAATATACCCCCCCCCCCCAAATTGGCCAACTCCCTGTTTTCCCAAAAAATGGGAAACCAAACCCATCCCCCGCAAGTGTAAAAACCCACGGAAACAGTCAATCCCCCAACCTTTTCCGTGTTTTAACCTATAAAAACCAAAAACCCTCTCCAAAAACCTGAATTGAGCATTTTGCCCAAAAGGGCCCTTTACTTTCACCCCTTTACTCTCACCTAGACCAGTTCTCCTTAGTCTCGATTTTTTTTTTCCCCTTTGGGGCCGAAAACCTGAATTTGAAAAATTTTTTTGAGAAAAAACCACCTTCAACCCTAATCCCTACAAAACCTGCCTAAAACCCTCCCTTTAAGCGCCTTCAAACCTCCTTCCAGCTTTAAACCCACCCCCCATTTACCTCCTGACCATCCATTTAACTTTCCCAAAAACCCTTCGATCCCCCAAAAAAGTGTCAATCCTCAGTTTTTCCCCCAAAACAAACCTAAAGACAAAAACCTTTAACCATCGCTGAACCGGACCCTTTTTAAAGTCCCTAAAATCCAATGAAAAACATTAGGGAATCCTTCCTGCCGAAAAAGGTTCCACCACGTTATTCTTAACAAATCCGTTTAAAACAATAAAATTTAACCCCCGGGTTGTCCCGATTCCGCACCTAAAAAAAACTTGACTTCGCCCCCAAAAAAAAACACAACCAAGAACTGAAAAATCTCCTCCTTAAATCAGCAAAAACCCCAAAAAACCAAAACCACCCCCAGCCAAATCCGGGCCTTATCAAAAAACAGTTTTCTCCCCCCGTTTTATACCCCCTCCCCCAAAAACCCATAAAGGCCCCATCCCCCCCCCTGGTGGGGGCCTGTTTGGGCCAAAGCTATAATTCTGTTACCCGAACGCACCCTCCTGCCTTTGTCGATGAAAAAAACCCAACCTCTTTACGACAATTTCCCTTTCCCACGTCCAGGAAAACCAATCATTTCCTTAGTCCCCCCCTCTCCAATTTTCCCCCAACCCTCTTCCCCCTTAACCCCCAAAAAACGGGTTCCCAAATTGATGCTACTTCATTGAAACACCAATTTCCCCCAAACACCCATGGCTTACCCTGTTTATTGAGTTTTTCCCTCAATAAAACGCCCCCCAAAACACCAAGCCTAGCACTTCCTTTCCCTTTGGTTCAGCTGACTCAATTCATCCTTGAAAAAAACCATTTTCCAAAATTTTCTGGCATTAACTACCCCAGAAAAAAGGGTACCCCCTATGGGTACCCCCCAAGGGCCCCCTTTCCCCTTTTGCCAACCTGTTAAAGGGGGAAAATTGGGAAGATTTTCCTTCAAAAAAAAACCCCCAAACCCCCCTTTTGTTTTGGCTCCGTTTTTCCCATCGATGATATTTTCATGATCTGGACTAAAGGGGGAAAACAATTTTGAAACCTTCCTTCAAACCCCTCCCAAAAATTTTTCATCACGAATTTCCCCTGGAAAATCCTCTTCTAAACGCATAGTTTTCCCTTTGGATGTTAAAATTTTGGATTGGGGGAAACGGTGCCCCCTTCAAATTGTTATTCACATAAAACCCAAACCAAATAAAAAACCCAAATCCCTTTTCACTAAAACCCACTGTCACCCCAAAAACAAAAAAACGCCCTACCCTATACCCTGGGCCACCCGTCCCCAAAAAAAATCTTTTCCCTTTTCCCAAAAAACCTTAAAACAATACAAAAACCCAAACTTGTCAGTTGCTTTCCAAAAAAAGGGGGTTTCCCCTCCCAAACCTTTTTAAAAAAAACCAAATCCGTTTCCCCCCGTCCCAAAACCAACCCCAAAAACCAGAAAGAAAGTTCCCAATGCTTCCCCCTTACATTTAATTACCCCCTTTGGGCCACAAAACTAAAACAAAACCCTAAAAGATGGCTTCAACATTTTAAAAGTTTCCCCCCCCACACCAAAGTTTCCCCTTTAAAAAAAACCCTCCTATTTGAAAATTTTCAGACAAAACAAAAACCTCCGCCAGATCCGGGTCCATCCTAAGTTACCTGACCCCAAACATCCTGACCTTTTCCTAAAGACCAGCAACCCCCCGGGGTTCCCAATCCTTGAAACAAGAAATCTTGAAAAAACCCTCCCCTATTCATCCTCAGCCAAATCTTTTACCAGCCCCCATCCCTTTCCTTTAAAACCTACAAGATCCCTGGAAACCACTCCTGTGATTCCCCCAAATCAAATTTTATCACCCCCAAAGTGCCAGAAATTGTCCTGCCCAAAAAATTGGGCCCTTTCCCATGAGAAACCCTTCGTAAACGCATGAATGGGCCTTGGGACATGATTCCCAAAGTCCAAAATCCTTTGAAAAACCCCTGTCTCGGGGCCCCAAAATCTTCTCCATAATCAAAATTTTGTCAGTGTTAAAACCACAAAAGGTAATCAGCCCCTTTCCCCCCTTTGCCAAAAGGTTCCCAAAAACTCCGAAGGGAAGGGAATTTTAGCACCCCCAAATGGAAAACAAAATCCCTTTGACCCACCTAATCTGAACAAAGATAAAACCATTTCCCCTTCCCAACCCCCTTCCCCCCCACCCAGCAAACTTCATTTATATTTTTATAATTACTAAACAAAAATACTGAAATTTTCCCCGGGAGTGTTGCTCTAATGGTTTTTAAAAACCCCCCCCACCACAGCCCACCTACCCGCATAGGGGAAGTCTTTTTCAGTGTCTTTTCCTCTCTCTCCTTCTACTCCCCTTGAAGAAAATGCCAGTGGCTTTTTGAAAATTTGGAGTTTTGTGTTTTTTGGGTGTTTGTGACTACTACTCTGATGTTAGGGGAACTTGTTTTTTAAGGTAAGTTTGCTGTTGTCCTATCTCTTTAATATACTTTTTAAAAATTTTTGAAATAAATTTTTTTAAAAAACTATTAGGTTTTTTTTACACTTTTTAAACTTTGATATTTTTTTAAATAAAAAAAAAAATTGTAAATAATTAAAACCTATTTGAAATTCCATACATTTTTTTTTAAATACTTTTCTTAGGGTTAAAACTATCACACTTCAGATGGGCTTGACCCATGATGGGGGAAAGATAACCAATTGTATTGTACAAATATTTAAGAATTAAATTTACTAACAAACGTATCAAGTTTGATTACAAATTTCAGTTGAAATTAAAAGGGTTTTAATTTAAATCTTTTTTTTTTTAAATTTATTCCTTTTTTAGAAATTTAAAAATAAAAATTTTTCCTTTTGACTTCCAATTTCAAAGTAATAAATAATTTTTAAAGGGTTGCCCATAATAAAGGCCCCAGGATTTAATTTTCATATTTAAAAAAACATATTTTCTGTAAAAAATTTATTAAAAATTTTTTAAAATTTTAAATTTTAAAGTTTTTCAAATTTTCCCCCCTTTTTTTCTCAGGGGGCATGGGGGAATCAACTTGGGGACCCAACAAAGATATAAAGATCTTTTTTGATTGCTATGAACAGGAAATTTTGAGTTTAATTTCCTGAAAATAAAGAAAATCGTTTGCAACTTAGGTGCTCACTTTTTTCAGTACAATGAATTCACTACGAGAGGGGGGAAAAAAAGGGGGTTTTCTCGGGTTTTTAATTCTTCAAATTTTTTAAGTAAACATCTTAAAGTTTTATACAGAAATCCCGCATCAGTGGTATTGAATAAAAAAAAAAACTATTTGTGGGACATCCCGCTAAAAAATTGAATTTTTTACTTCCCAAAAAAATAGCCCTGCTTTCTCTATTTAAAGAAAAAAAAATTAATTTTTAAAAAACACTTTTTTTCCTTGAAATTAGGAGACCATATTTTTTTCTTTTAACGTAATGGAAATAAAATATCTTCAGCAAAAACTTATCAGAATTATTTAAAACATTTGAAAATTTCAGGGTTTTGAATTGGAATCACCTGAGCTAATGCAGATGTTGTTGGAGTACATAAGAAGCTTAAAGAAAATTTCTGGAATTAAATTTTTTAAGGGAAAGATCCCCCGGGGAAAAGTTAATATTGAAAATAAAGAAAGGCTGGTGTATGCCCCGCAATTTTTTTTCTTATGGGGTTTTTCCCTTTTTATACTGGACTTCTTCGTGTGAAAACAAACCTGTCACATCAACCCCCTTTTCCTTTTTAAAATCCCAATTTCAGTAACAAATACTTTACATCTAAAGAGCTCTATTCAAAACACAGTCCCCTGTGTTTAGGGGTTGTCCCTTTATACGTTTTAAGGTTTGGAAGAAAAGACTTTGTGAATAGAAGCCCCTGGAGTAGTAAACTAAGTTAAGGAGGTAGTTATTTTCCCATCAATTAAAAATTTTAAAAATTTTCCTTTTTACTTCTGTATGTTATAAAAGGTTTTTTTTGGAATCTTTTAAAATGATGTGTTTCCGGGGTAGGTTAGGTCACACAGGGGAAACTGCCCCCCTATTTCCATTTGAGCACTTTTATATCAAAGACAACTACCTGTAGCCTACCGGAAAATTTTTCAGAATTTGTGCAAAAAACTGAAAGGAGCAATGGCATTTCGTATGCCAATGAATTTATTTGTTTAAAGAAGCATACAGAGAAGCTATTGTAAAAAGGGGAAAGACAAGGTTTCGCAGGGTTCTGGATATTGGGAAATGGTACAAGGGTTACGAGGTAAATAGAACGGAATCAGATTGCAATGTTTTTTAATGAATTCTTGACGGGATGTATTTTTTTGTGAGGTGTTTCCTTAAATGATTTATGTTAATTAGTACACCCTAAAATCGTTTTTTTTTTTTTTTTTTTTTTAAAGTTATATTTCGGGTTTACAATCCCGAAAACCATTTTTCAAACCCATGTGAAGTGTAGCTTTATTTAAACAAAATCAAAATTTATTAAATTCTGTCCTACCTTAAAATTTAAATTTTTTTCATTATACTAAATTCAAACTCCTTGGTTTTATCTGTCTTTAAATTTTTTTTTTTCTGCTGGTATTTTTTATTTAAAGACAAAAATTTTTTTTTTTATTTCATCCGTACAACAAATTTGCATGTATATTTTATTAGTTTGAAAATTTTTAATTTCATAATTGGTTTGCTCTTTGACCCATTAAAATTTTTTAAAGAACGTAAGCATAGAAAACACATTGGTTCCAAGGGTGATTTTTAATTTTTTTTATATATATTTTTTTTTTATTTTTTCAAGCCAAATCCACATTCTAAAAATTTTTGCAGAATTCACATTTTTGTTTCGTTTTCCCCCTTTTTCTACCTTTTTTTTTAAAAAAAAGATTTAAATCATACTTCAATTTTGGCCTATGATTCTAGATCCGGGGCCAAAGTTTTAGAAAATTTTAACCCTCATTTAAAATGGGTACAAATTTTCCAAAACAATTTTAAGGGTACTAAAATTTCCCTAAAGCTATAAAATTAAAGGGAAAGCTCATACCAAAAATTTCCTGAATTTCTTTTTCATAACATTAAATTTTAAATTTTTCCCCCTTTACATGGGGCCCCAGGCCTATGTGTAAAACCCTTTTTTAAGCAGCCTTAGCTAAGGGGTAAAGGGAAAGGGTTGCCACAAAAAATTGATCCGGGCCCAAACCCCCATAAAACTACTAAAAGTTTTTGCCCTGCTGCCCCCGTGGGTTTGGGAAATCCTTTTAAGGGCCCTTGATCCCCCAGGGTTTTGTGTTAGAGGGGGGTTCTTACCCTAAATTTTTCCCGTGATTAAAAAAATAAAAAACTTTTTAAATTTAAAAAACGAAATAAAGTACCAACTGTTTTTTCTCAGTTGGTTTAAATTTTAATTTACATTTAAAAAACTTATCCACCTTTAGCCGCCCACAAAGCATTTGGTTTTGAATTTTCTTGGTTTATATTAATAAAAAAGAAGAATACATTTAAATTAAAATGAATAGTAATTTAAAAATAATAAAATTAATAAGAGGTGGAGGCCGTTCACTAAGTCAGGGCATGTGTCTTCCCCGTTCCCCCCTTGGGCACTATTGATTAGCCATTATAAATCTGCCATCTGACATCCAGTTGTTTCGGAAAGCCGGTTTAGAAAACTTTCAGCCTTCAACACTTCAACCCCTGGGCATTTCAAAACAAAAATTTACACAAAAACTTGTCAAAGTTTTTATCGAAATTTAAAATTAACCCCAAAAAAAATGTGAAAAAAAAAAAGAGCACACAAGTGGGATCCTCACTCCAATTTTCATTTCCCCTTAGTATGTTTGGAAAGGGAATATTAAAAATTCATTTTTTTTAATTCTTTCTGACAGGGAAATTTTAAAAAATTTAGAAAATAATTTAAAAAATGTTGCATTTTTTGAAATTTGGGTTTTGGAGTAGTAAATTTCATTTAATTTTGGGACAGTTTCATATCATTTTGCCTTTTAAAAATTTTTAATTTTTAAGGATAAAGGGGTTTAAAAGTTTTTTTTAATTTAAATTTAACTTTGGAACTTTTTGTTGTTTTTGGGAGGGACTTTAAATTTATTCTTGTGTGCAGGTTTATGATATGAAAGTAAATACACTTTGGGGTGGCAATTAATTATGGGTTTATTTTTTCCGGGGATTGAGGTTTTAGACATGTTCACCCCGACCCCTGTAAAAGTTTTTATTTGTAAAATTTTCACTTGCCGCAGTTTATTTCCCAAAATTTCTACTTTAAAATTTATCTGCTATTCTTTTATTTGCTTAAGGTTCTCAGTTCGATCCCCAAACAGAGCAAAAAAAATATTTGAGAAAAATTCACTGTAATCACTGGCTGTTTTAATTGTCATTGGGGGTAAATTAATTAAAGACACTTTCTAAGGAATAGTCGGCCTTAAATTTGTAAAAAAGACTACATTCGCTCACCCCAAAACTCAATTTTGAAAACCATATTCCCCCCATATTTTTGACAATCGGCGTTAAAGAATAAATAAATTAAAAAAAAAAAAAAAATAAAAAAAAAAAATATTTTAAGTTGTTAGGGTATGAAAAAAACTAAATTAGTTTTTTATTGGTTTCCCAACCCCCGTATCAATGCTTTTTAGTATAAAAAAAGTGAAGGGGACCATTTAAATTGATTGCCTTAAACAAAATATATTTTGCCCCTTTTAGAACAATTTTAATTCAAATTTTTAATGTTTAAACATTTTTTAAAAATTTTGTCTGTTACTTTTTTCAATTCAAGCCAAAAAAAATTTTTTAATTAAAATGATGCATTTGTCTTTTTATCGACAACCCTTGTTTTTTTTATTTGAGAGGGAAATTTTGAATGAGGCCACGCTTGGTTTTTTTGCTCCGTAGTTTTTTTAAGGGTTTTTGGTGGTTTTTTAATCATTTGATAATTTAAAAATTTGATAAGTGCCGTGTTAGTTGTTTTTTTCCCAAAAGTTTTTGCAGGGGGGTTGGGTGCGAGTGATTTTTTCAAATGCTGTGAACATTATTTTTTTTTTATATTTGTTGCATGTTTGGGAAATGTCCCCCCCACCACCTTTCCATACTCGAAGATCAAAAGGGAAAATGGTGGTAAGAAACTTTCCCCGTCGATCCTTAACGCTGTCTTTACAGTTTCCTTTACTACTGCTTTCCCTTTTAAAGTCCCAAAAAAGCCCCAAAAAATTTTCATTAACAGACATTGAAAAAGACAAAAAACAAACTGTCCCCTCTAAGGGAAGTTTTGGGTGACCAAATTGTCGATCTCCTTTTAGTAAGGGGGAAGGGGTGTGGTGGTTAAAGGGACTCGCTTTTTGCTGCCCAGAAGCTTAAAAGGGAAAAGATCAAGGATCTGAAAGCACAGGGTTTTGGCTTTAAAATCTGGGGGTGGGGAAATTTAAAAAAACAGTACAAAATTTACGACTTAGAAAAATTTTAAAGAGATATCATAAACTTCCCTTTGTTTTGGGGTGCCTGAGGTGGAGGGGAAAGATTCGGATGTCGGGAAATAGGAAGATCTTTCACTTTATAAATTTTAAATCAACATCCCGTTGTGACAGGGTGGACTGCACACATTTGTGAGAGGAAAACCGGGGCCGTAGCTGTTGGGATGCCCAAGGTGGAGGCCGATATGTCGGGTTTTAACCCCGCTACCGGATCGGCGCAGCCCCTCAAAATCCCCCAAGAAACTTTCGAAGGAGACTGGGGTGGTGGGAGGGAGGACTGACTGCCCAAACAGGTTGAAATGCAAAAAGGCTGCAGTCTCCCCAAATAACACCTGGAAAATTTGTGGGAGGGTCCACTGGGGTCAACAACAAAAGCAAGTGAACCCGGGCGGCCCATGCTGGGCTTTGAGTGAGCCACTTCCCCCACAATTCCCTATAAATATTTTAATTGTTTTTTATTTATTAATATTAAAAAAACGTTGAAGGGTACCTTATCCAAAGATTTTTATTCTTGTTCAAAAGTTTTAGATTACAAGGGAAAACAAAATTTTTAGGGAAAGTAATAAAATAATTTTTTTACAGGGGAAAACCCAAAAAAATTAAAGTTCAAATTTTCTAAAAGTAAAAATTTAAAAAGCAATTTAAAAAAAATTTAACCCTTAAAAAAACCCGGGATACGGAATATATCAGTATAATAAAAAAGCTCTTTAAAAGCGGCTTTCGGTATATCCGTATTTTTGTAATTATTTTTTTTATTTAAAAAATTTTTCCTGTAGAGTCGAGAGTGATCGCCCTATGCCTTATATGTTTTTTTATAACTGAACAGAAGCAAACTGGAAAAAAATATTGGGACTACCAATGTTGAAAAAGATGTTATGCTTATTACGTTTTGTTTTTTGTCAGTGACAAAGCGGCGCGGGAAAAATAAAAATTTACCCTTTAGGACGACTTCACAATTTACCTAAAGAAAGTGAATCTGTGTTGACGACGAGGACATTTCAAACCCGCAGTCCAAATACACATTTCAGGGGGGAACCTAATTGGGTTAAAAAGTCAAGATAAAAGAAGAGGACCCCCAGCAAAGTAATCCCTATTTTTAATGGGAAATGGGGGGCCTTTTTTTTGCCCTGACATTTTTAAAAGAAGCGCCGTGAAACAAAATATTTTTGCAAGACCTGTTTTGGACCCCTCCCACAAAAAAAAAGGTTTCCCCTTTCCTGACATAAGCTTTGAAAAAGTATCACCCCTTTTTAAAAAAAACTAGCAAAAAATTTTTGTTTTGGTTAGCCCCTTTTTATAAAATTATTGATTGCTTTTTATTGTAATTTATGTGTTTTTAATAAAAATATCTTTGTACCCAAAAGGGAAAATATTTTAGTTTTTTCCAAAAGATTTTAAAAAAAGAATTTTTACTTTGGTTTTTACTTTATTTATGTTAAAAAAAATTTAAAATTTTATAACATGTTTTTTTCATTACTTGAATACCCCTTTAATAAAAAAAAATTTTTTCTTTGATAAAATTTTAAAAATTAAAAAAAAAAAAAATGCGCTTTAAAATCCCAGGCCCCAATTTCTATTCAGCGTTTTTTAAAGGGGGAAAAGATAAGGCCCTTTTATGTTTTTGGGGGAACTTTTAATTTTTTTAAATTTTAAATATACCTTCCTTTGGTGTGTTTAATTTTTTTTTGAACTGTACATTTAGTTTAT
Organism: Stictocephala bisonia; assembly: GCA_035578905.1. Classification (NCBI taxonomy): domain Eukaryota; kingdom Metazoa; phylum Arthropoda; class Insecta; order Hemiptera; family Membracidae; genus Stictocephala; species Stictocephala bisonia. Next base: position 120,854 of record JAQJVL010001570.1, read on the forward strand.
GAAATTTTAAATTTTTAAAATTTCAAATGAAAAACCCCCTTTTTTATGTTGTATAATTCTTTGTACAAAAAAAATGAAATTTAAAAATTTGTGATTGATTGATCATTATTTTTATGGGGTCCCCCTTTAAAATTGTAAAAAAAAATATTTTTTTCTTTTAAATATAATTTTTTTCATTTTTTTGCGCCCAAAAAAAAATTTTTTTTTCAAGGGAGCCCCCAATTACAAATTTGTATTCATTATTATAATAATTTAAAAAATAAAGCCACTCCCTCTTAAATTTTTTTATTTAAATTTCGCCCCTTTCCCTTTACTATAAAAACTTTTTTTTTTTTTTTTTTCTATAAGTCATTTTTATTCACTTTTATTATTTATAAAAAAATTAGTTTTAAAATGGGGAATTTTTTCTGCATATTCTTTTATTTTTTTGATTTTATTTTTTATTTTTTTTAAAATTTTTGTTCAATTTAAAAAAAAATTTTATTATTACCCCATTAAGGGGGATATAAGTTTTAAAAAATAGCACATGTAACCCCATAAAATTTTTTTGTTAAATTTAAGGGGAGCAATTCCAATGGGGATTAGACCTAAAATTTAGTTTTTTTGAAGGAAAGAGGTTTCGGTTTTTAAATATTAAATCTTTTTTCAAGTCTGCCTCTAGCTTTAGTAGGTCTGATGAAAATTTTTACCTTATTTTTGGAATGTACAAGGTCTTTTCCAAAAAAGTTTTTATGTTGTTTAAAATTATTTTTAACAACTTATTTGTAATGTTGTTTTGTTTAATAGGCATTGGGGTAATCTTGATGGATTAAATTTTTTTTAAATTCAAGGGTTACAATTTGAAAGAAAATATTGTAGGCCTACAAGAAAACATGGAGGATGTGCTTTTTTTGTTTTAAAAAAACAATTTCTCAAAGGGGGGCCCTCCAAAAAAAAAAAAGTATTTTTAAAAGAAAATGGTTTTTTTTCGTTACGCAAACTTTAAATTTTTTGGTTAAAAGTAAGGAGATTGACATAACCCCAAAAGGTTAAGTGTGAACATTATTATGAATACTAAATTATTTTGGTCTACTAATTTTTGGAAAAAAGTATAAGGAAATTTTAAAAAAAACTTTTTTATGTTTAGTTAAAGAAACTTAGAAATAAAATAATAAAAAGCTATTGGGTAACTTAATAATAATAATGGAGGTTTTATGGAAAGGTATCAAGGTTTTTAGATGTTGGTAGTGAAGAGAACTGAGTGAAGACTTTGGGCGTTAGCTGAAAAACAGACCAACACTACGTGGTTCGGATTCCCCGTAAAGCTGTAGGGCCCAAGTTGCCTGGGCCCATTGGGCTAAATTAAAAAAATAGTCCCCTTTTTTTTAGCTAAGTCGAACTCCGGTAGTAACAATGACTACACTCGTTATCTAATTCATCACGCTCATTCACTCCCCAAATTACCCCAAAACTCTACGATCTTACCGACAATAAAGAATAAAACCCACAAAAATAAAAAACTATAGTGATGTGGATATTGTCAAAAAGGAGTCAGGTTGCAGGGGCTGTTAAATTTGAGGCTGGGAGGTTTAAAAATTAAATAAATGCTCATGATTTTTAAAACCCTTTTTCATTGATAAAATTCGAGAGAAACCAGATAAAAATTTCTAAAAAAAACACCTCCCTTAAAGATTTTAATTTTAATTTGAATAAGTAAAAAAAACCCCGTTTTCTTTATTTAAAAAAGTTGCCCTGTAAAATTTTAAATGACTTTTTAAAAAAAGTTTCCCAAAATGAGTAAACCGGGGAAATGTTTAACAATTTTTAAAATTAAAAATATTAGTATTAAAGTGTGGGTTTTACTTTTTTGAAAGAGCCGTTAACTCATATTTTAAAATCCCCGCATTATGGAAAACCCCCCCCCCCTGGGTTTTTTTTTTTTTTTAAAGGGAAATTTAAGTTTGTCAAAGGTTTATACGGTATAAAAAAAAAGGTTTCAAGGGCTTCAATAATACACTAATAGGAATAATAAAAATAAGGCCAAAATTTCTAGTATTTTCCCGTAAATGTCTAAAAATTTGGAAAATGTTTAAATAAAAAAATTTTTAAAAACTATTTTTTAACAAAGTTTTTTTTTTTTTAGCAGCCCCCCAAAATTTGGTTTTTAAAAATCCCCGGACCGGGTTCCGGTGAAAGCAGGGGTTTTTTTGTGAAAGAGTGTATTTCTAAACTTGATAATAGGGAAAATGTTGATGCCCAAAACTATTTTTACTTATTAAAGCTTTTTTTGAATTTTTTTTTTTCACCTTTTCTTCTTTTAAGTAATTGGGGATTTTATGGTTTTAAAAGAAGATGCTTTTTCACTTATGAAAATCTTTCCCCTTTGTGGAAGGGCCTCAAAAGTTATCTTTGAAGGTGTTTAATCTTTTCCATTTTTTTGGGGTCCAAGGGGCAGCGAGGGAGGGGGTTTTGGGAAAGCAAAAACATTTCAGGGGGGTTTCCCCCAGTATATTTTTTTAAAACCCGCGTTTAATTTATAATAAATGAAAAATAAAACAATTAATTTCCCAAAAATGTTTTATTGATTTTGAAATTTTCATTATTTGGATCTGTCCGAAAAAACATGTTTTCACATAACTTATTCAAAAAGGGCCAAAACTGAACCCCCCTTTTGTCAAATTGAATATATTGGCAACCCCCGCCTCACTTTTCCCCCCCAATACCCCCACTTCCAAACCCCCGTACATCATTAGTATAAAAAAGGTTCCCTTCATGCAGATGAAGAAAAACATGTCTCTTACTTTTTTTTATAAATACTTTGCAAATAGCAAATTACATCTTCCATAATTTTTTTAAAAATTAAAAAATCAGTGTAAAGAACCCCAAATTAAATGTCAAAGGCTCCCTTTTTCAGGGCTTAAACTATCAACAATGATTACTAAACTCAAATGCCTTTTTCTAAAGTAAAGTAGAGTAAAGTTCTACAAGATAAATTCTAACAGAGATCTTGTTAGAAAGCCAACATTATTACATTCAAAATAATATTTCGAACGGTGTAAATAAGGGAATTATGTAAGTGCAGTGTAAATTTGGATAGTATTTATAAATTGATGTTGGCAGCACTGTTATGTCATTATCAGCTGTTTAAGTCAACTTCCAATACAGATCGACAGCTGTTATTTTATATTCAGACCTTTCAAACCATTATGCTATTTGACACTATCTCCATATTCAACAAGTTTGTTTACAATATCTCATCTGTTTCATCTTATGTAAATTGTGTTTTTTTTTAATTTGCTGGGAAAACCTGATCACCTTATTTTATACAACTTTTTCACCTGTTTTCATAAAGTTTAAAATATATCTGCAAACTATTTAAACTTTTCTAATAAAACGTATCCCATCAATTGGCTTTTTTCAATCCACTTCTTACAATTCCTTTTTAAATTCATTTTTGTGTCAGCACTTGTTTAACTTAATTAAAGCAAGTGTTTTTAAAATTTACTTTTTTATGTCTTCAGACTTACCATTTTGTTACACCCACACTTATTTGAAAATCCTTTTGAAGTATAAGTATTTTATTTTCTTATTTCAACGTTTCGAATTGATCCGTATTGGCTCTAGAAACTGAAGGAATTAATGGAGTTGCAGTTCCTCACCGAGCCAAGATCATGGGAGAGAGGTTGCTTGTCTTTTCTCTCCTCTATCATACTTGGTCCACATTGCAGCTTCATTGACGTTTCGAATGCGCACAGACATATTGATTTTCAACTGCTCCTTCATCACTTATCACCCTGAATTCTTGTTTCTTCATGTCTGCATTAATGGTACACATCCCCTTATTGGTGTTTGTAATAGGGCTCCTAATCTAGGGTATCAAGCAGTTTTAAAACACCCTGCTATATACCAAAGCTTACTTCAGTCATGTCATTCATTATCATGAGTGATTTTAATGCTGACGTTTAGGGACCTGTCACATATTATTAGACATATATCAGTGTCAAGGTCGATATATTTTTTGTGGGTAAATTGGTGAGACTGTAAAATGTGTTGCAATGAATAAAACTTTAGATTTTTCTTAGTGAAGAAGCTAATTTATTAATTAAATTTTTTTATTTAGGTACTGTAATTTAACAAAGCATGTGTATTATTTGATTGATAAAAATTTCTTTAAAACATTATCTAACTAAGTTAATTAACTAGAACTTATCTTAGCTCTTCTTCATGTGATGATGAAGTTCCTTGTGGACTTGAAGTCCATGTTAAAAGATACGATGACGGTTCCCTGCTTGGATACCTAATCACGGTCATTAAAAACATACTAAAAGATGACCCGGTTCGTCGTCAGTAGACCACCCGCGGTGAGGTAGAACTTTTCTTCACGGCTCCTAGAGGGAGAGCCTAGTGTGTAGTGTGGTCCTTTGTGTATGTCTCTGTAAGGGGAAGAATTTTGGGTTGGAGACTTTCCGGTCTCGTTAAGCGGAAGTGGGGTTCTCCTAAGTCACAACAGTGTACATGTGCTCTGGGTGTGGTCTGATAGATGCTTCCATCTGTTGCCCATATTTGTCAACTATTCATTTCTTTTCTTTAACTTTAGCTTGACTATCGTTTATGGCATGTCAACTCCCCTTGGAATGGACTAGTCCAGGACGCAAAACTAAACAGGTCTCGACTTGTTCCAATCTCCACTGCATTTTTTGAAATATTGTTTACTATGGTGTCTTGGATGACTACCATTTAAATAATTTTGCTTACTTAATTCCTCATACTTGTTGGTTATTAATTTGCTATAATTACCAAATATAATTGGAATATTCGGTATTTATTCTAATCAAATGCACCCATTCCCTCATTAAAATAATTTGTATTTTATTGAATTTAATTTATTTAATCATCAGTTAGGTGGACCTGTTGCACTCTAAATAAGATATCCAGCCCTAATCTCCATTTTATTTGCAACCTATAAGAATTCTTCCTGCATTATCAAAGTGGCTTGAAAGGATCACACATAATCAACTTTCAAGGTATCTTGAAAACCATAATAGAATTTATTATTTTTAATATCGTTTCTGTAGATATCATAGGACTCAAACTGCTCTCCTCAAAATTACTGATGATATTTGACAGGTATGGACAGGAGAAAACTTACAATTTTAACAGTCTTTTACTTCTCTAAAGCTTTTGATTGTGTTTATAATCCTCTTATTTTAATAAAATTAAAAAGATATGTGTTGTCTGATGGATGTATTGGCTGAGTCAAGTCCTATTTCTCTGGTCAAAGGCAGTGTATGAAGTCTAGGAAAGTGTATGAACTATCTCTACCAGAGGAGTTCCTTTGGGTTCTATGCTGAGACCTCTACTGTTTTCACTTTATATTAATGACATTACAACACAAGTTCGTCATGCTAATTGCCTGACGCTATCTTTAAAGCTGATAGGGTGTATGCTGACACTTACAAATCTATCAACATTTTCCAATAACTTAATCTGTGACTTCTGTTTCTCAGGTAAATTATAACATAGACACAATATAATCTTGGGCAATGAGACATGACTTAAATCTTAATGAACAAAAGATGCATACTATTGATGTTGGCCACTCAAGAGTAATTACTCCAATTAACTTTGGCACTTTTCCTTGACTGAAATTGAACAACTTGGAACTGAAGTACTCAGAAAAAGTAAAAATGTATGAATAACTATGAATAGAACTTTGTCCTGGACTGACCAAGTAACAACTATTTGTAGGCAATCATAGTTTGAAGTGTAATGCCTCTTTTCTCCCACTTAATGTGAAAGTACTGCTGGTAGACACACTTGTTTTGCTTCACTTTAATTAATGTGACACTGTAATCAGTGACATGCCTAAGCTCTCGGACAACTATAACAAGCTAAAAATTATTGCATTAAATTTCAATCTACGGTATCAAGGTCAAGTTACAGAATTGTTTAATGAACTCTATTCTAATGTTGAAAAAAAAGTATGAGCCTCTTGTCAGAAGTTGTGAAAAATGTCACGTTTATTTGTGCTTTCTCTGAACATTTTTCAGCAAGCTTAGGTACATGGTCTTAAACAAAAGAAGGCCATGGTCTAAACAACAGTTCAACAAGATGGAAATTTTGTTATGTAATTCTGGAAATTTTGTTATGTAATCCTCCAGTGGAGCTTCTGGTCTTTAGGCCATGCCGTAATCTATCTGAAAATAGCCTAATTATGTTATTTATAGCCAGCCTTCATAACAGTCCTTTAATATTTTTACCACTTTGTACATTTTTTATGGACTTCATATTATACATTCACATAACATTTATAAAGAATATATAGAAGGTAATAGATATTTTAACTGGAATGTTGATTAGTATTGTATTATGTTGATTATTACACCCACCCACCCATACACGTACAGTTATATTAACCAACCCACGCATCCATACACGTACAGTGGTATTGACCCACTCGCCCATCCATCCACGTACAGTGGTATTGACCCACCCCCCACCCATACATGTACAGTGGTATTGACCCTCCCATACACGTACAGTGGTAACTAACCCACCCACACATACACTAACAGTGGTATTAACCCACCCACCCATACACGTACAGTGGTATTGACCCATCCATCCATACACGTACAGTAGTATTGACCCACCCTGACACGTACAGTGGTATTGACGCATCCGCCCTCCCATACACGTACAGTTGTACTATGTTGATTATTACTACTATACTGTTATTGTGGACCCATTTAAATATTAACAATTTTTAATTTATAAAAACAGGTCAGAATTTGAAAAGTTTAGTTGGCTAAAAATTATAATAATAGTGAGATTCAAGCTGTATTTTTGTATTAAAACCAATTTTGTAGTGACTATTATCAGCACAATCACATTAGGATCTCCAGTGGATTGCAAAGGGTTCAATATTCATTATCAAAAAAATGGTATCTGCATAGACAAATTTCCTATTCCTTGCTTGCCTAACTATAAAAGTTCTTTTGATGTTACAGGTGAGTTTGATGTTATAAACACTGGTTTTTATAAACCCCATTGGTTGATGTTATAAATAGGTGGGTTTTTTCATGTTTTGGCATAACGTTTCTTGAGAATGTTCTTAATTTTTATTCATGCACTAGGATACTGTGCATTAACATTTTTATTTTATTTATATTTTTATTTATTTATTTATTTATTCTTAAGACGCCGATCGTCAAGATATGGGCGAATATGGATTTCGAATGAGTGTGAGGAGTGTAGATGAGCGAATGTAGTCATTGTTACAAACTAAGGCCGACTATTCCCTAGAAAGTGTCATTAATTAATAGCCCAATAACAAATGAACAGCCGGTGGTTATCAGCTGATCCTTCTCAAAATGTATTGACTCTGATTGGGATCGAACTGAGAACCTTTAGCACATGAAGCTGGGATTGAACCAACTACGCTACCGACCAATTGTACAAAAGCCATGTCTAATAAAGAATTGACAAATCGTATTAAAAAAAAAAAAGGAATTATTCATTCGAATTATTTTTTTGCTTTAATGGAACACTATTCTGTAAAATTGTAAATGATCACTAGGCATATGCCTTCACCATGAACTTAATGTAAATGTACAATTAGTTAGTATTTAAATTTACAAATCCGGTATATCCTTTTACTTACAAGTTTTATGCGATGAAATATGTTTTTAATGTTATGTAATAATTTGTTTAGTACATGTAATAATTTGTGTATATAGTATATCAAAATGACCATGAGTCAAATTTGTAGAGTTGGTGGAGTCATATAAAATTAGAAAGGGTACATATTGTGTTAATATGTTTATTGTGTATATTTGGTGTGAGTTGTAATTTGACTGATTAGGTATTGTTTATAGTCTGTTTGCAGTGGCTGGTGGAGCATCAGATGTACATGCTTGTGATTACTCTTCCACAATGTGTACGATTGCACAAGATATTCTTAGTGCAAATAAATGACTGACGATGTTGTCGTGATAAACAAACTTTCCAACCACTTGAAAGTACCTCAAGATTTCCCTCAAAGGTTAGCTGTTCAAGTGAAAACCAGTTCAGTTTATTTATGTTAACGTAATTATTTAAACAAAATGATATTTTGAATAAGAAATGTTTTATATATACATGATTATTATGTTTAGTTTCCTGCCAGTCTGAGTTTTCCAACTTAGCTTCTGCCACTCAACACATTATTCCTAGATCGAAAATATTAATGTTCACATCTGAGCATGGATATTCCGACTTCTACTCCATACTTATTTAACAATTAGAACCAGTCAAAGCTCGATAGATGAGAAATTGAGTGACAAATGTGTATCAACCTAACCAGTTACGATTATTACAATTTTGGTTGTTTTAGATTAAAATAGATATCAGAAAGGAGTGATTCATAACCTTTTAATGTATGTGTACATTTTCATTTGTATAGTAGAACTGTGTTATAATGCTCAGTTGAAGGGAAATGTGACCTGTATAAGGCCAATAAATGAAGTACTATCTTAAACAGCATATTAAACTATTATGAACAGTGAGGTTTACTTACAATTTTACAAATTTCACACTCAAGTTAGAGCTAAATGCGTCTTTGCATGACAATGATGAAAAAGTTTAGCCTGGGTGGAGAAAATGTTAAAGAATGTGTGTATGTTGGTCAATTTGTGGCGGCCTGGGTCGTCCTGGCACTGTGTCTGCGGACCTAAGATAGCAGGTCTGCACAGTGATGGCAACATCAGTTCAGTCACTCCTTCCACTGCTGACCTAATCCATTCAACCCTCTCACTTTTCCCAGATGTTTAAGACTATGCCATATTAATGCTCAGTCTATGTTAGAGAATATTGATGAGGTTAAATTGAATTTTTTCTCTAAAGAGAGTGCTAATTTTGCATCTCTGAGTCCCTGATTTAAGCCCAGTTTTGATTCATATGAAGTTTCACTCCTTGAATACACCTTGATTCGTAATAATAGAATAAACAAGATAGGTGGAATGTGTAGGAGGTCCACCTGAGTATTCATCTAAACCTGAGTTTATTTTTGTAGATATAAGCATTTCAAGTTCTGACAGATTTCTGCTGGGTGTTGGTAATTTGTCATCCAGGATTGATCATATGCTTAATTTGACAATGAGCTATTACATCTGATACCGGCCTTCAATCTGGTCTTGATAATGGGTGACTAATACTTATTTACTTATATAAAACCGCTGGTACAACTACTATCAACTTACTACAATTTTAGACTCATGCAATTTGACAATACTGCCACTTGACCATACTGCCATTTCCTACACACTGTTGGACTTAAGGATTGTCAGTGATCCCTCTGACATTTTATGTCATAGGCAACCCAGTCCCTGATATTGATCATCATGATCTATCTAGTAATCTGTGTTCTTAACATTAAAACTTTTAAGCCCAAAACAAGTTTCATAGGATAACGAAATCTCAAAAATATAAATGAAGTTATGTTTTTAAGTGATGCTCTCAGTGTCCTGTAATTTAATTAATTTCTTAGTACACAGTTAAATAACAACACTATTTGGTTTTTTAACCAACGTGACAGGTAATTTGTTAAATGATTTTTCATAATGATAAACCAGGGAAGGATGTAAGCATGATTTTATTCACATTCAATTGCAGGACTCCGCTATACTGGAAGGTTTTAATTGTAATCACAGTTATTTTAGTTATTTAATTAGTCTTAAGCTGCTAAACAAAATAAAATGAAATTAACACGTTTGAAATAGGCTAAATAATGTCATTGGGTGTCTATACTAATAAATAGGTAGCAATACAAGGAATGTGAGTGAGATATTGTAAATAAATATAATACTGTGATTTTATGTTGTAGAGTTAATCTACTATTATTTGTAGTGAAAAATCACTGCCTGAGGCCAGAGGCTGGGTTGCAACGAACACAGTGAGTGATGAGGTTGACACGTGAAGTGTGCAGGGATTTTCCCTAGTCTTTGTAATAGTCATCCAGCCTCAGTAAAAAATTCCGGCCCATTCTTGCCTATTTTAAACATATTTTTAAGTCTGGCAATTAGCAATGTCTCTTTGATAGTAATACTCTTAACTCAGAACCTAAGTCTTCCTAAGTTACACTTTTACATTTCCCAGCATTTTCAGTACAGTTGACTCTTGATAATCCGACAGTCACGGGACCAGTAGGGTGTCGGATTACCAAAAACGTCGGATTACCAAATGTACCTCCCATCATGACTGAATTCGATGTTTAAACTTAAAACAATAACAAATACGATAGTTTTAAGCAATAGGTATGTACAGTACTGTATTAAACAAACCTATTTCATACTGTTTGTGAATATTTATGTGCATAAAATAAATACATACTGTATTGACCAAAGGTCTAGGTTAAAAATAAAGTACAGTAATTAATGCCGATAATTTTAAGAAATTGACAAACTGTATTTACTACATTAAAAGTACAGGATTGTATGTATTATAGCAAAGTTTGTACTGTACTTACACACACATGAACAGATTGCAAAACAGTAAATAAACTAAACATGAAAAAAATCTGTCATTTTCTTCTGCTTCTTTGTACGCAAACCTTCGTTAATCGCTTTTTCTTGAATGTATTTCAAAACTAAAACGTTGTTGACGTCTAGGTCACGTTCCTCACACCAGCGAATCAAAGTGTTGGCAGCAGACAAAGCTTCATCACAGCTGATCACGGATTTTTCTCCGTCTCCATGGCCTCTTCAATTGTGTCGTTTTGTGTTATGATTTCTTGCAGAATCTCTTCATCTGTTTGTTCTGCACCCAGGTTATCGTCTAACACCCATCTTATTAGTTCTTCCGATAATTATTGTTGGACGTTAGTTTGATTACAAAGTAAAATGGTTTCTTCCACTACACGATTGTTATCTTGGGTGTTGTCGTCATCTTCCCGTTGGTTTTCATCATCTTTATTTTGGAGGAGGGGGTTATGTGGCCAAACATTTTTCCAGGATTTTATAAGTGTTGATGGCTGGTCTTGTTGCCACGCAAAAGCTGCATTAAGAATAGCGTCCTTAATGTCAAACTTTTTCAACAGTGTTGTAATGTCTGCATCTGGTTGGCAAACAATATCCATAAGTAGGCGTTTTTTGTAATGCGCCTTTAGAGTTTTGATAACATTCTGATCCATTGGCTGAATCAGAGCAGTTGTATTTTTCGGTAAATACATGACCTCGATGTATCCATCGGCTGTTTTTGCTTTTAATTCTTCTGATTTTGGATGCCCAGGAGCATTATCTAATAATAAAGAGCCTTTAATGGCAGATTATTAGCCTTTAAATGCTGTTTTACTTCTTTGACAAAATGATTATTATACCAGTCTAGGAAGATTTCTTGGGTCACCCACGCTCGACCGCGTCGGACTACCGAGCGTGTCGGACTGATAAGTGTCGGACTACCGCGAGTCAACTGTGTTACAATTTTAATAAATCAGAAAATTTACCATCAAATATATATATATATATACAGAGTGACAATTAAGTCTTAGGACAACTTTATAACTTTTAAACGACAAGAGATATCACAACCCCAATTTGGCATACTGTTACTGGTAATAGTAAGTGTACATGATGGTCAGATATCACCTTTGGGGACGGCTGGTTAGGAGTAAAAAGAAAATCTTTAATGACAGCTATGTTGATTTGTACATTATTTTAAAGGTCTAGTTAAATTGAAAACAATGCCGCAAACTAGACTTAAAAAGGTTGATCCAGTCGGAATTAATTGCTGTTCAAAGTTTTAAAAATGTTTAATACATTGTACTTACGAATAAAAGGAAGTTACAAGTTATAGAGAATACTTACTGAGGAATACTTGAAGGGAAATTTAAATGTCAACAAATATCAAAATATGCTCCAGAGTGAGATAGTTCCTGCTGTACAAGCTAGTCTTGGCGCTGACTTCCAAACATGTTTTTTCCAACAAGACACCACACTATGGTGTTCAAGTGAGGTAATACTTAGATACAGTACTCCGTCACCGGTGAATTGGAAGACGTGTAACAATTGAGTGGCCGGCTCGTTCCCCTGACCTAACTCCACTGGACTACTTTTTATGGGGCTATGTCAAAGACAAAGTTTATGAGACAGCCTACAGATCTGATTGATGTTAGACACGGGATAGCACAGGAAGCTCAAGCTATTCCACGAGAATACATACAAAAAGCAGTAGCCAGCTTTTGTAAGCGGTTAGCACATTGCCAGATGGTCAACGGGGAACATTTTGAACACCTACTTTTAAAGGAGTTCAGTAATTATTCCCCTCAATTTGTAACTTTCTGTTATTCATAAGTACAGTGTATTAAACATTTTAAAAACTGAACAGCAAATAATTCTGACTGGATCAACCATTTTAAGTCCGGTTTGCGGCATTGTTTTCAGTTAACTAGGCCTTTAAAATGATGTACAAATCAACAAAGGATGCCATTAAAGATTTCTTCTTACTCCTAACGGGCCATCACCTAAAGATGACATCTGATCACCATGTACGCAGAACAGTAGCTTACTATTACCAGTAACGGTATGCCAAATTTGGTTGTGATATCCCTTGTTGTTTAAAAGTTATAAAGACGTCCTAAGACTTAATTGCCACCCTGTATATTGCAAAATAGTCAGTTGGCCTTTCATAAATCATATTATTATTATTACTATTTTTAAATGTTACATAACAATTGTTTAGTTATTATAGGGTAGCATAGGTGCTATTTTCTAGGTTGTTTATTTTCTTTAACCCAATTTAATTCTTCAGAACACTAAATGTTTTTTTTTATAAACAATAGTTTCTATGTTAATTACAATAATAATTATTAATTAATGTACAATAAGGAAATGACAAGTACAGTGGAACTCTAATTATCCGAACTCCAACTATTCAAATCGCCAATTATCTGAATCGCTTTCAGAATGTCATAAAAGAAATCCTACAATCTTCAATTTTTTAATTTTGTTCTGAAAAAAAAAAAAAAAAACTAAAAGCAAACAACAACAAAGAGTAGTGTTTTTAATACTTAGAAAGATAAATCATTCATATATGTATCACAATAAATAACAGATAAATTACTTCAGTACACTGTAACACCGTCTTAAAAGAAAAAAATGCAAATATTGCTAGGAAACATAATGCGATAGGGACAATATACTGTCTACTCACGCTATTGTCCTTCCCTCTCTCAAGCGGATGCACAACCTGGCTGCCCAAAGCTGGAGAAGACAGTCAAACATATAGATCATATTTAACTTAGATGTTTGGCAAGCAATAACATTCGTTTACAGGATAGTACGTAAATACACCCTATAGTACACTGTAGTATGTTATTAAATGTAATTAATTATATCATAAATGATCTTTCTCATTTAAAATATTGTTTTATATCCCATTTCAACTTGCAGCAATTAAATAAAATGGACTGCTTTTAGACAAAAATCTGACTATCCGAAAGGGTCTGGTCCCAATTGATTCGGATGATTGCAGTTCTACTGTATATAGTTTTGGAGTTACCTATCCAATATTTAGTATATTGGAGAGATAGGACATCAGCAAACTTACCTTAAAAGACAAGTTCACTAACACCAGAGTAGTAGTAACAAACACAAAATAAACACAAACTCTCAAATTTTCAATGCCACTGGCATTTTCTTCAGGTGAGTTACTTGCCAGTGGTATTGAAAATTTGTGAGATTGTGTTTAATTTGTGTTTGTTACTACTACTCTGGTGTTAGTGAACTTGTCTTTTAAGGTAAGTTTGCTGATGTCCTTGTTATATCTCTGAATACTTAATATTTATTAGCATGTGTTCTTATAATCAGATGATTGTATTTATCTAATGTTTATGTTTATGTTTTCAAGTTTTACTTTTGGGGAATAAAAAACCATCTATTTTTACATATTTATTAATCATTTATTTGAATACGAAAATGGCGACGAGGATTTGGGATTTCTTGTTGGATTTTTAGATTTGTTCATTTATTCACTTTCACATCATGGCTGAAGAATTAATCAACACATTAGTGGAGGCACTACGCCAAGTTCAATTACCTCAACAACCGACACAGTCTACGAGCCGATACAATGGACGGGGCTTTCACTTCAACCATACGATGAAAATGAAGAAGCATTCGACAATTATGTATCACGGTTAGAGAATTTCTTCAAGCTACAAAAAATATTACAGAAGATGACAATGAATCAAATGCACATAAAATCCACATACTTCTTAATTGTTTAAGCCTAGAATTTTCCAGACCTTGTCTGCACTAACAGCTCCTCAGAAACCCTGTGAAAAGAATTATGAAGAACTCGTCAAGTTACTAAAGCAACACCTCTGCCCTAAAGCTAGCGAAATGGCAGAACAACATCGCTTTGTACTTCGACTCCAGGAAGATGGTGAGTCTATTGGCCAGTACATATCTAATCTGAGACAAATAGCTAATGCATGTAACTTCGTGTGCTCTGATTGTAACAAGTCAACGATGGATGTTCACCTACGGTCACAGCTTTGTAAGAGGGATTAATGATAATGACATTCGCGAAAGAATTTTACAGCAAGGAACAATCATGACTTTCAATGAAACAGTTAAACTTGCCATAGCAACTGAAGCAGCAAAGTTGGAAAGTCGACAAATGCAAAACCAAAGGTCATCGACTCCAGGAGTAAATAAGATCAGTTTAAATAGGAAAGTTACCAACCCGACATTTAAAGATAAACTTAACAAGTTGAAAGGTTGCTGTTTTAGATGCGGTAGCTCATCACATAGGTCTAATGAATGTGATGCGAAAAACAGAACTTGTCACAACTGTCAAAAGGTAGGACATATAGCAAGGGTATGTCTTACAACTTCAAAACAAATTAATTGAAAGGGCCAAAAACAGTTTGGTCAGGCCTTATCTTCAACAAACTCTGAAAGATCCGGATCGGATCAAGAAGACATTTTCTGCATGCGGCAGTATAAGGGTAGTCGTAACGACAAAATGATGGTACAAGTGACTGTAGATGGCGAACATATAGATTTGGAATTGGATACTGGAGCAGCAGTCACAACAATTTCTCTGGACACTTTTACAAGATTATTTCCTGAAAAGATTCTTAACCCGACTCACCTCAAACTACATACATATACTAATGAGGTAATCAAACCACTAGGTGTGTGCCAAGTAAAAATAAAGCATGACAACACAACGGTAAAAGGAGATCTTACGTTCTTGCCCAGAAAGTGGATTCTATAATGGGCAGAGAGTGGATAAGGAAGCTCAACATTTCATGGGCTGATATTAGATCTTTACGAGCTTCTCAGCCAACACAGGCTCAGTCATTAGACAGACTTCTTCAAGAATTCTCTGACATCTTCGACAAAAGAGTAGGCACAATTCCTAATTTTGAATGCGCTCTTCAACTCAAAGATAATGCTAAACCTGTTTTCAAACGTGCCATATGCTCTCATGGGAAAAGTGGAAGAGGAGTTAAAAAGATTGGAGGCTGAGAAAATCATAGAAAAAGTATCACATGCAACATGGGCGACACCTATTGTACCTATAGTAAAACCTAATGGGTCGATGAGACTTTGCGCTGACTACAAGGCAAACCCTCAATCCCTACTGCAAGATGAACACTATCCAGTACCGAGAATCGAAGATATTTTTGCGCGGATGTCTGGAGGGAAATTCTTCTGTACGTTAGATGTCCGTCAAGCTTACCTACATGTCGTTATGAATGAAGAAAGTTCCAAAATGCAGGCAATCAACACACATTTGGGAATTTTCAAAGTCAACAGGTTATGTTTAGGGGTCAAGACAGCACCTGCTATCTGGCAGAAACGAATGGATCAAGCACTGCAGGGACTTGAGGGAGTATCTTGTTTTTATGACGATGTCAAAAGGTAGCTCTTTTTCAGAAACGCTGAATCGACTGAGAGCTGTGTTTCATCACCTTAGAGACTGTGGGATCCGGCTTAATAAGGAAAAATGCAAGTTCTTCGAGAAATCTATTAAATACTTGGGGCACATAATCGACGAAAATGGTCTACACAAGGACTGCGATAAAACCAAAGCGATCAGTGAAGCAAAACGACCTAAAAACGTATCAGAACTAAGGACATTCATAGGACTCGCCAACTACTACAATAGGTTTATACCAAACTTAGCGAGCATTCTTCAACCTTTCTATCAACTCCTACAAAAGAACGCCGTATTCAAATGGACAAGTCATTGTGAAAACACCTTCAACAAAATTAAACGACACATTACCAGTGAACAGGTGTTAGTTCCTTTCGATCCGAAGTTGCCTTTAATACTGAGCACAGATGCATCACCTCTGGGTCTGGGAGCCATGCTCTCACACAAAATGCCGATGGATCTGAAAGACCAATTAGTTTTGCATCCAGGTCACTTTCCAAAAGTGAAGCAAATTACAGCCAGATTGAAAAGGAAGCAACTGGTTTGTTTTGGGGACTACATAAATTTTTCATGTACTGTTTCGGTCGAAAACCTTTACCTTAGTTACGGACCACCAAACCGTTGACATCAATCTTCAACCCATCTAAGGCTCTTCCCGCAATATCAGCTTCTCGAATGCTTAGGTACGCTATTTATCTGTCAGGATTCAACTACACAATAGTTTACAGGAACACAAAACAATATGCAAACGCTGATTACCTTTCACGTTTTCCACTGGATCGGCCAGAAGATAATGATATGGACCAGTCCTCCATGTTTCAAATCAAACAGCTGGAAGTCATGCCGGTTACAAGAAGAAATCTAGCGATAGCTACTAAAGAGGATCCATAATTATCAGAAATTATTGATTCTATTATGAAAGGCAAACAGCTTAAAAATGGAGAAGCAGCAGCAATCTACTCAATTCAAGATGGCTGCCTTTTTAGGGGGGAGAGAGTTGCTATACCAAAGAAATATCAAACAACTATCCTGGACGAACTGCATACGGCTCACATAGGTATGACTAAAATGAAGGCTCTAGCACGTAGTTACTGCTGGTGGTCAACTATTGACCGTGATATCGAACAACGTGTACGAAGTTGCCTTCCTTGTTGTGAGAGCAGAACAATCCATCGAAGACGGTTCACCCTTGGGAGCCCCCCTACAATGCCATGGCAACGTATCCACGTTGATTTCGCAGGTCCTTTTAAAAATCTATACTTCCTCATTGTAGTTGACTCCTATTCAAAATGGTTGAAAGTGGAACCAGTCAACTCAGCAACATCACAGAGAACCATAAAGGAATTACGAAACATCTTTTCAAGGTTTAGATTGCCATGCACAGTTGTCTCTGACAACGGGACAGTGTTCACATCACATGAATTTCAGACTTTTCTCAAACTGAATGGTATCAGTCACAAGAGAACGGCACCGTACCACCCATCATCCAACGGCCAGGTGGAACGTTATGTCCAGGTCATCAAGAAAGGTCTCAAAGCTATGTCATCAGAAACCGGGGGACATCAACCTAAAACTTTGCAGACTACTAATACAGTATCGAAGAACCCCACACACTGGAACCGGTCTGAGTTCATCTGAGTTACTTCTTGGAAGGAGAATCAGAAACAAAACTTGACAATTCTACTAGACACAAGACCTAAATGAGAACATCGAATCTAAAGATCCTAAAAGGAAGTTTTAAAGTTGGAGTATTGGGTCCAATTTAGAAACTTTGACAACAATCTCAAAGGTGGAAATACGGACGGATAATTGAAAAAGACGGGCACTTACACTACTGGATAGAATACAAGGGGAAGAAAGAAAGACGTCACGTAGATCAAATACTTACAACCCAACAAGACGACGGTATCCAGTACTCAAGAGGAGAGCCAAAACTGCTAGGATGGCCAACTTCTAATCACCAAGAAGTCAATGTACATAATAATGAAAATATTCTCAAGCCACAAGGACATTTGAGAGTTACAAATGAAGAAACTGAAAAGGTCATTCAACCACGATCTGTAGGAAACGGAGAAACTGATGATGCATTATGTAAAGGAAATGTTGACATTTTACCCACACCAGTTTTGCCTGAATCAACAGAATTGAGAAGATCAACGAGACAAAGGAAACTGGTAAAACGATACGGTTATGACTAATATATCTGAAAATCTACAGAGTGAATTAAGGAGGGAGGACTGTTATATCTCTGAATACTTAATATTTATTAGCATGTGTTCTTATAATAAGATGATTGTATTTATCTAATGTTTATGTTTTCAAGTTTTACTTTTGGGGAATAAAAAACCATCTATTTTTACATATTTATTAATCATTTATTTGAATACGAAAGTCCTAAAGACTACTATATACTATATCCAATATACTAATTCCTGACCTAGTGCTCTTTAACCTA
Organism: Stictocephala bisonia; assembly: GCA_035578905.1. Lineage (NCBI taxonomy): Eukaryota > Metazoa > Arthropoda > Insecta > Hemiptera > Membracidae > Stictocephala > Stictocephala bisonia. Next base: position 139,212 of record JAQJVL010001570.1, read on the forward strand.
ACCTAAAACTATCCAATATTTATAACTTATCTATACTATCTCAAATTACAGAAGTATAGATTCAAATACAAGTAAAACCTTGATATCATAAAACTCAATGGCATAAAATCCTCGATAGCACACATTTTTTAAAATTCTCTTGAACCTCTCATAACATTCAATGTTAAAAGTACAAATTTTAAGGAGCAACTACGTTAATAACACAAATTTTGTTTGATTATAAGGACAACAAGAAATCCTTATAGCATCACTATCAAGAGCCATACCATGAATTTGACCTTTATTAAACAAATTTCCACCATCAAAACCTTAATGAAACAAATTCACATTTCCAATTATTTCTTGTCAAAACTGGAAAATTTAATTCCTGTTCGTTTTCTGAAATTGCAAGTAGTATTTGACAGTACTGATTTATATCAATTTAGTTTGAGTATATTGTGTGTTCGGTATCGTCTAGTATGATGAACAATATGGCTAGCGCATCTCATGGTTAAAAGAAAGAGAGGTGTAAAAGAAAGAGAGGTGTACTTAAGTGTTTCATGAGGAACACCTTAAATTCATGAGGAAAATGATCAATGTAGATATATTAGATATGTAGTACATTAATTAAACTTAAATAAACTACAAGTTCTATATTATAGTATATGAAAGCAAATTTTGTCATTTGAACCTTGCCATCACGAATACCTTGATAACATGAACATTTTCAATCCCCTTCAGATCCGTGGTATCAAGGTTATACTGCACAAATAATACTAATATCCAACATCAGACTATTGATCAGATTGTTTCATTTAAAAAAATTGATTAATTAATATAAAATATTTTTCTATATTATACATATGCTTTAGTTTTTAAGTTATTTTGTATTTTAAACTGGCAAAGATGATTCTACATTATTGTAATAAGCTATGAGTTAGTATTGCAGTTGAAAAAAGATGAATCTTGGTTTTTTTTTGACAGGAAGTCCTTGGTGGTGACTGAAACAATGGACTGTGGACTGTTGGGAGAACATCTGCTGCAGACGCTGATTCATGCCTGGGACAAATTGCTGAAGCCACCTTGTCCTCGTTCTAACCTGCTAGCTGCTATAGACTCCGAAACACCTCTAAAGGACTTCGGTCTAGTTGTGCCTTTTGGAGCTTCACTCTGGGCTGCTCCAATTCGATCTCCCACCCTTGCCCGTCGGTACTACTTCACGAACCTAGAGAGCAGCAATGGGAGGATGGAAAATATCTGGCTTTACAGTGATTCCAGTGAACTATATGATACAGAAAACTTACAAAATATGAAGGACTGCACATTTCTTGGTGATGCTGTGGAAATATTCACTTTTGATTTTAACAATCCCACTCAGCTTAAATCATTTTATGATGGATCAAATGATAAAGATGGTTTTTATTTTCAATTTGAAGGAAAAAGCAGATGCTTTAGCTGTTTGGTTTGGACATCATTTTGGGATGAGGATATAGTGATTTCTTCTCTCCCTTTTAAAGCCCATAACCAGTGCTGTTTGGGATCAGGCGATATTTCACTTTAAAAAACCTCAGGACTCATTTAAAATGCAAGCAAAGTGCAAAGCGGGTAAGCTTAGTTTTGAAGTCATCCCAAATGTTAGTGTTTGTGGATATGAACTGTTGTCAACCAGTTGTAATTCAATTTTAAATTTGGAAATTGGTACTAGTTCAGAAGTAATTTCCTTCATAAATAATAAAGAACTGCAAGATTTTCTTCTAACATTACCTGAACACTTTAACGATGTTGAAACTGTTCTTGATCTCTCTCCTTTCCCCTTATTGGGACTTCGTTTTTTGCAACTTAATGATGTGAACTTAGTTTGTGTTTTGAAATCAGAAAAAGAGGTGATAGCTTTAAAAGAATTTGTGAAAGTTAATAATTTGCAATTTGAAAAAGTTAAGTGCCTAAATAAAAGTGAATTTGATGATCTATTATCATCTAAAAGTGAACATTTTGATTTTATAATGAACAATATATTTGATACTACTGGAGAATTAAGTGATACCTATATTAATAATATTCCTAATCTTATGTAAGTATATTGTAGTTTACCAATATTTAGTTTTATTGTATGCTCTATGCTAAATTGTGTGGGGTTGGTTATACAGATAACCTACCATTTTGGACATTACATAGAATCTGAGCTTTTCATGTGCTTATAAAAACAATATAAGCACTTTGTTTGCGATTTTGCTTCAGAATCCATCAATGCCGTCAAACATAAGTGGCTTTTCCATTGAATTTTAAATTCAACTTTAAATTGAAAATTCAAATTTAAAACTTGTAAACAGATTTTTTTTATGATCACAACTTTCTCTATGCTTACGCATATGGGAGAAGGTAAAATGCATCAATAGTATAATATCAACCATACAGAATAAAGAGCTGATATTAATTTACTAAAACCATCTTAATGTTATTCTTATGGATCAATCTTTTAGGGGTATTTTCTACCCCATAGGAGTACTTTATCAAGAAGAAAGTACTTTAGTTGTCCTATTTAAAACCTGAAGAAACACTGTACTGAACAAATTTCAGCTATCTACCTACATGGGAAGTTGGAGAATTAGTGATGAGTGAGTGAGTCAGTCAGGGCTTTGCCTTTTATATATTTATAGATAAATCTCATATTTTATATGTGGCTACTGTTTACATAACACATATTCATAGAACTTAAATTACATTAATTGTTAAAGCCTCCTGAGCTGATATAAAGGTTAAACTGGACTATCGGTTTCAGAGCAAGAAACTCCATGGTCACATCCATGTACATTGTCAAAACAGTCAGTATAATGTTTTTAATGTGACTGTTTTGACAATGTACAGTGGATGTAACCATGGAGTTCTTGCTCTGAAACCGATAGTCCAATAAAAATATTTTGTAGCTGAAGACAACAAAGGTACGTTAACCTTATTATTTTTTCTAAATTACAAATTAAGATTTTTGAAAAAGACAGCAAAGCAGCGTACATGGTGAACTGAAGATGGAAATACATTCACATCACAAAAAGAACTGATTAGTGAAATATTTCTTCCCAATTCACCTAACAACTTAACACTAATTAATATTTCTTCCTAATTCACTCAACAACTTAATACTAATTTATTTGTTTAGGAATGAAAAAGGGGCCAGTGGCCTCAAAATATTTTACTAACCTGTTCTATTTTTGTGATGTAAATCTATTTCCTTCTACAGTTTACCTGGTACACTGTTTTCCTTTCATTTACTAGTGAACTCCTAAACTTGTTGCCCTAAAATTAAATTGTGAAAATAATTTTTTGTAGTCATTTTCCAAAATTTAATTTCTGATAACAAGTTGACAGAATATAGATTGTAATATTGTTTGTTAGTCAAACACACAAATCTTTTTGACAGAATATAGATAGTAGTATTATTTGTCAGACACACAAATCTTTTTGACAGAATAGTAGTATTATTTGTCAAACACACAAATCTTTTTGACAGAATATAAATAGTAGTATTATTTGTCAAACACACAAATCTTTTTGACAGAATATAGATAGAATAGAATATAATAGAATAGAATATAATAGAATAGAATAGAATAACTTTGTTTTTGAAATTTGTTAATGATGGAGTATCAGATGAGGGAGTCAAAGGTAGTTGGACATTTGCCATCATTACGTGAAAAGTAACAATCACGACGTTTCGATTTGGTAAAACCCAAACCTTTTTCAAGTGCTAAAAACTAAATTACATCTACACAAACATGTTATAAAACTACGTTCTTAAACTAATAAACTTATCTACTTTAATAATTATCTACATTTTAACCTAGATCCTAGAATGGAGTACAACAAAATGAACTTCTACTAAATATTAAAAAAATATTAACAGGGTTAAATTAATATAGCCAAGGTCACGATATCAACGAAAATTGTCAAAACACAATAAAATTAATAATCAAATCAGACTGAAATAAGATTACATTAACTAATCATAAATATATGGTACCTGAAAAAACATTATTATTTAAAATAACATTCAACATGCACAAAAAATTATATATATAACTCGGAAGGACTGAGACTACTATTACAATTACATTTTAACCTGAAAAGACAACAATTATTAGGAATAAAACAATACAATAATCAAATATTACAAAAATGATGAAGTCTTACGACCCGCAGTGACGATGGCGTCTAGACGTCCCAGGCACGAAGTGAGGATGAGCAGTGTCTACGAAGTTCCCTCCAAGGTGATAAACACGGGGGACACGACAAACATACACACTACACTTCACAACAACCATACACAGACTGACGAGGTCAGGGACGTACGCTCCAAGATCGCCAAAAAATGCGGTGACTCAGGTACGGGGACGTAGACTCATGGGATGTTTAATTGTTGTAGGAACAGGTGGTGTAGGATTCTGGTTAGATGATGTCATGAGTGTATTGAACTTTTTATCAAGTGTGTTTTCTATTCTAAAAAGTTCAATACACTCATGACATCATCTAACCAGAATCCTACACCACCTGTTCCTACAACAATTAAACATCCCATGAGTCTACGTCCCCGTACCTGAGTCACCGCATTTTTGGCGATCTTGGAGCGTACGTCCCTGACCTCGTCAGTCTGTGTATGGTTGTTGTGAAGTGTAGTGTGTATGTTTGTCGTGTCCCCGTGTTTATCACCTTGGAGGGAACTTCGTAGACACTGCTCATCCTCACTTCGTGCCTGGAACGTCTAGACGCCATCGTCACTGCGGGTCGTAAGACTTCATCATTTTTGTAATATTTGATTATTGTATTGTTTTATTCCTAATAATTGTTGTCTTTTGAGGTTAAAATGTAATTGTAATAGTAGTCTCAGTCCTTCCGAGTTATATATATAATTTTTTTGTCCATGTTGAATGTTATTTTAAATAATAGTGTTTTTTCAGGTACCATATATTTATGATTAGTTAATGTAATCTTATTTCAGTCTGATTTGATTATTAATTTTATTGTGTTTTGACAATTTTCGTTGATATCGTGACCTTGACAGCGCCTAATTGGCTATATTAATTTAACCCTGTTAATATTTTTTAATATTTAGTAGAAGTTCATTTTGTTGTACTCCATTCTAGGATCTAGGTTAAAATGTAGATAATTATTAAAGTAGATAAGTTTATTAGTTTAAGAACGTAGTTTTATAACATGTTTGTGTAGATGTAATTTAGTTTTTAGCACTTGAAAAAGGTTTGGGTTTTACCAAATCGAAACGTCGTGATTGTTACTGTTCACGTAATGATGGCAAATATCCAACTACCCTCATCAGAATAGAATAAGTTTATTCCAAAAATTTTACATAATTATGGCCCCGCTAAGTAACAGATAATACTTGTCAGCGGGGTCCATCTTAACTGTAACATGTAATACATCAAATAAATTAGTATATAGTACATAGTAATGTAATAAATTTAACATATTCTTAAGAATAATTGTATTAGAAACAATGGCAATTGGCGGGCAAATAATTCACCTAGTGTATAAGTGGCAAACTTAAACAAGTTAACTGATATTACATAGATAGTTTATAATAACAAGTACTATGAATGTATTTATAAAAAGGTTGTTCCCAAAGATGGTGCCTTTGTACATTTCATGAGGAATGGGTGGAGCTGATTAGCTTCCCTTAACCCAACTTAAAAACAGGTTTCTCTGCCGGATGTGATTTAACATGTTCTCAAACTAGCTAGTAGTATTATTTGTCAGATACACAAATCTTTTTGACAGAATATAGATAGTAGTTTTTTCAATTGTTTGTCAGACACACATTTTTTGACAGAATATAGATAGTAGTATTATTTGTCAGACACACAAATCTTTTGACAGAATATAGATAGTAGTATTATTTGTCAGAATACACAAATCTTTTTGACAGAATATAGATAGTAGTTTTTTTCAATTGTTTGTCAGACACACAAATCTTTTTGACAGAATATAGATAGTAGTTTTTTCAATTGTTTGTCAGACACACAAATCTTTTTGACAGAATATAGATAGTAGTATTATTTGTCAGACACACAAATCTTTTTGACAGAATATAGATAGTAGTATTATTTGTCAGATACACAAATCTTTTTAACAGAATATAGATAGTAGTTTTTTCAATTATTTGTCAGACACACAAATCTTTTTGACAGAATATAGATAGTAGTATTATTTGTCAGGCACACAAATCTTTTTAACAGAATATAGATAGTAGTTTTTTCAAATGTTTGTCAGGCACACAAATCTTTTACTTAAGCTGCCAAGTTGAAGCAAGTGAGCTGATGGTGTTGGTTGTAAATCAGGTACCCATTAGGCCAAGTGGTTTTACATGAAAACATATTCTCATTTTGTTCTATTCAACTTTAGCACAAGTACCTATTGAACAGTAGGAATAGAATGTTAAACATAAGTAATTGCTCTATTTGGAGAACATATTTCGTCTGGGGCTGCGGTAGTCTGTAATATTATCAATTCTTCTAATCCCATCCAGTAAGAATAGTTTCAAGAATAAAATAGTATACTCTGTCTACTCTTATTTCCAATTGCTGTCTGTTGTGAAATAATTTAATCTTCTGTATTCATATTGCTTATCGTGCAGGAACATGGGTTAACACCTAAGGGAGTGCTTGCTCCAGTCTCACTCAAAGTCATGTGCCAACTAGTAGACAGCGAGTGGTTCAGTCTCACGTCTAGAGTAATAGACAAGGAATCAATTCAAACTTACAAGATTGCTGAATTTATCAATGTATATAAGGTAAGCTAAAATAATTTTCTTTTAATCCTCCTAATGTTCACTGTGTAACGTGATAATGTTCAGCATATTTCACTTGTTTTGTAGACTTTTAATTAAAAAAATATAATTCTAAGGATACATGCACGTAGTTATATATAATTTTATATTTGTATGCAGAAAATATAATTATGTAACTTTCATTTGCATAGCTTGAATTAAAAAAGTTGTGCATCCAGAATTGAAGAAGATAGTTTGTTTCTTTTGATGGTCTTGAGTTCGTCTTTGACGGTTGTGGTGAGTTGATCTTGTGAGTGTAGTGGTGCGAAGGTGGTGCGAAGACTCCTTCCTCCCACCTCAGTGGAATTGGAAGCCGGTTGGATAAGTTGAATATTTTGTCTATTTAATAACCTGATCTATGTTTTGTTGAATTTGTTTCATATTTTTGCATTTACTTCGTGTCACATTGAATATTTTATCTATTTAATAACCTGATCTATGTTTTGTTGAATTTATTTCATATTTTTGCATTTACTTCGTGTCACATTGAATATTTTGTCTATTTAATAACCTGATCTATGTTTTGTTGAATTTGTTTCAAAATTTTGCATTTACTTCGTGTCACATTGAATATTTTGTCTATTTAATAACCTGATCTATGTTTTGTTGAATTTGTTTCATATTTTTGCATTTACTTCGTGTCACATGAATATTTTGTCTATTTAATAACCTGATCTATGTTTTGTTGAATTTGTTTCATATTTTTGCATTTACTTCGTGTCACATTGAATATTTTGTCTGTTAATAACCTGATATATTCTCTGTTGATTTTTTCATATTTTGCATTTATATTTGTTTGTCATTGAGTGTTTGGTCTATTTAATAACTTGCTCTGTGTTTTGTTGACTGATTTCATATTTTGCATTTCTGTTGTATTTCATATTGTGTATTATATTTTGTATAATTATGTTATGTGTGATAGTTTTTGAAGAACTTTTGACTTTCAAAAGTAACATTTAGTATCTAGCATGTAGTGTTAAATTTTTTCTGATTTAGTATGGGGTTAAGAAAAAAAAAAATGTTTTAGATGTAGGCTAAGTTAGTAAGTACACCTGAAGACGGCAGGAGTTTGTTATACATGTCGAAACGTGTTTGTTTCTTAAACACTTAAAGTATTGGAAATCTCCTAATATTATCTTCATATAAGTATAATTTTATTTATATATTGGATTTTAGACTCAAGAATGGACATGAACCAGTCAGCCAATTTAGTAGAACCAATCAGTATTTATTTATAAATGGGGACATGTATGTAGGTAAAACCGCTGTAGCAGATCTCCCCCCCCCCATCTGTGTAATGCTTAACATGATTTTACCATCATGGTATTTCTCTCTTATAACTCTTAGGCATGTTGGAGTGACTTTTTCATATTATCCAATTCTTTGTGTTATTTCACCATATTTGATTATAATCCTCCCTAGTGTTTTGCAGTTTTTCTTTATGTTTATCTTCAACAAAACCGTGAAAAGGATACTCATAAAAACAGCATACTACATTAATATTGTCTTGTGCAGTGCTTCTTAGCATCATGCACCATCTCAGATTACTAATATTTCTTTGACCTTTTCGGGTTAGTTTAAATTTTTTATTGAATCAGCTTCGGAGTCTTATTTTTTATGAGGTGTGAAATGGCAACAGTCACACTTATGTGTGACACAAACATACACTCTAGTTGGGTTACATACGAGATAGAGTCAAAAAGTTCCCGGAATCGATGTCCAGAGACAAACAGCGTGGTTGCCGATGGGAATTTTGTCTGTTTAGTTAGTAATCAGTTTAGTACTACTCCCGTAAAAGGGATATAGGTAGCGTGAGTATCCCACAGCCGCCATTGTTCCTCCGGGAAACACTTTTCATGTATTTGTGTGTTTAAATTGTCGCGTTTCGAAAATTTATTTAATAAAACAGCTAAAAAATTATTAAATTTGGTTTTTTACTTCAAAAGTCATAAATCGGGGACATTTAAAATGTCAATTCAAGCATACGGAATTAAGGCAATGAAGAAAAGCCAATTTACAAAAGGCACAAATGAAGGTGCATAAACATTGAAGATGACTCTCGTAGTGGATGGCCCTTCGACTGCAACCACAGATGACAAACATTGAGCAATTTTCCGAAAACTGTCCATGAAAACGAAGGAATTTAACAATTGATGATATCGCATATAAGGTAAATTTATCCATACAAAAGTTCTGAGGCGGTTACGAGATGCTATTAGGAGGAAATGGCCTAAAACATTAGCAGAAAACAATTTTTTTTTGCTGCATGATGATACCCTTGCACATTGATTCTTGTTAGTACGTAACTACCGAGTCAAGCACTGTGTTACCACGTTAGTGTTGAGATTCAGTATTACCTCTGTGTTCATTTTCAATAATTCTTTCTCTCAGCTGTTTTTAGTTCAACAAATATCTAAAATGTTTTGTTGTTCTGTTCGAGTTATAATATTCCTGATTGAAAATGTAAACAGTGACTTGACTTACATGTATTAAATTCTTTTTGCGTTAACATGCAGTATGCTTACAGTTCTTTATACCATATTTTAACAGGGGTAGCAGAGAATTGGTTACATAAGTGTAATTTCTTTTTGTAAACTAATAGGCCAGTACTGGAAAAGGTAGGGTTTAGGCTAACGAAGATGGAGTTTGCAAAAGTACAAATAGGACTTCTGAATGGTAAGGAGAACTGGGCAACATGGAAATTTAAAATAAGTATCTTGTTGAGGAGTCAGCCTGGTGTGATGGACATTGTGGAGGGAAATCTGCAAAAACCTACGCCAACGGCAGATGAAGCTTCAGCACAAGAGGTAACCAAGTATACCTTGGACTTGGAAAAGTTCATAAAGGGCTGATAGTACAGCCATGATACTTAAAAACAAGCAATCTGTCAGATACAACACTTGAGAAAGTGATGCGTTTTCAACAGCAAGAGATGTGTGGCTAGTTTGCACAGGTTGTTTGACGGAGTATCTGAAGACAAGGCCTAGGGACATATGTCTAAGTTTTCAGCTTCAATAGGGATCCAAACCAAGATATTTCTAGTAATCTTTCAAAGCTTAAGAACTTGTGGAATGAGTTGAAGCTAGAAATATCAAAGGATAAAGACAACAAATTTGTTCTACCTGTTTTTGTTTTTGATCTGTAAAATTTTGGGAATGTTACCAGATGATTATTTTGTTTTTTAAATCAAGCGGGTTTTATTAATGGCAAAATCTGATCGGACCGTTGATAACCTGACTACGCAACTGTGTGCGTATGAAAAAGCGTTGGAAAGGAATAATCAGAATAAAGAATGTCAAGAAGCTTTGTTTGTCAAATCAGACGGTAAGACTAAAAGTCAAGTGAAAGTAAAACCTAGCTCGACAGCAAAACAATTTAACAAGAAAATTTTTTGTCATTTTTGTCACAAAGATGGGCACAAAGTAAAACAGTGCGCCAAGTGGAAAGCAGACGGTAGACCGCCAAAACCGTCAACTTCAGAAACTACTCCTGAAAATAGTAGGCCTAAAGCTAATTCAAATTTTGACACTCATGTCAATTGATGTAATGATGTCTGAAGACGACTATGACTGCTGGTATGTTTGACAATGGTGCAACAAATCATGTAACATTTAGGCAAGATTTGTTTCAAAACGTTTCAGCTGTTTGTTGCTAAGGAAACAGTAATGACCGCCAACGGAGATTCTATAAAAGCCTTAGGAAAAGGTTCATTGAACTGGACGTCGAAGGAACGGAAGTCGGGACAGGATAACACTAGAAGATGGGTGGTACGTACCTCATATAAGGAAAAACCTGTTTTTCAGTACTCGCTTCAAAAGATAAGCATTTACAGAGTGCGTTTGTATCCAAAACTAAAAACTTGTCAACTGCAGGTAAATGAGAAAGTGGTGCTAGTCGGGTCTCGAAGCAGACGAGGTGGCTTATATAAGCTGATTGTACGAAATATAAAACCGATGGGCCTATACAAGCTAATCTTTTAACGAACGTGAAAACCTCTTCAGATCTACCACGAGCGGATGGGGCATCTGAACAAGAAACATGTAAAAGCCATAGTTGAGAGGGAACTGGGATTAAAACTGACAATGAATAGGCCTAGTGAGTTGTGTGAAGGTTGCGTATATGGAAAGAGTCACAGGTTAAAGTTTGGCACAAGAGAACGAGCCAAAGCCCCTGGGGAGCGAATTCATACAGACGTGTGCGGACCGTTTCAAAATTCAATGTCAGGTTACAAATATTTTGTCTTGTTAAAGGATGACTATTCCAAATACCGAGTGTATTTTTCTTGAAGGAAAAATCAGAGGTCGCAGAAAAACTTAAGTTATTTCTGGCATCAGCTAAGACAACTGGACACATTATCAAAGAAATTTTGAGCGATAATGGGTGGCGAGTTTGATAACGCATAGTCCGAAATATTCTACAAAAGGAAGGGATCAGACACACTCTAACGATGCCTTACACACCGGAGCAGAAACGGTTTTCAGTGAGAAAAGAAAATAGGACCATCATAGAGACAGCAAGAGCCATGATGGCACTCGCATGAATCACTTCCACAAGGCCTTGGGCGGAACTGATCAACTGTGCTGCTTACATACTCAACCGCACGGTCCTTCTAGTGAAAAAAGGGGAAAACCCCATATGAATTATGGATAGGCCGGAAACCAAGTATAAAGCACCTAAGGATGTTGGAAAGCACTTGTTATCCACATGTACCTTTAAACAAAGAAGAAAGAAAATGCAGAAGAAGGCACCCGAGGGAATCCTTGTAAAGGGTACGATGAATGTGGCTATCGGATCTGGATACAAGAAATAACGTAATGGTAAGATCAAGGGATGTTGTTTTAACGAAGAACCCTTATTGGTCCAACACAGAGAGATTCAAATCCCTTTGCCTAGTGAAAGGTGTCAAGAACATGAACTTCCAGAACCAAACGGGCGATGGAAATCAGGAAACAGCTCAAGAATCGGAGGAAAATGATAACGAGGAGGAAGAAATAGTTCAAATGATTACAGTCTACGAAATAGATCTACATTCACCGCACCTAAGAGATTTGACGACTACGTTATGTCTGCAGTTATGAACATGCAAGAATTGAAAGAGCCTGAATCATTCAAAGAAGCCATACAAAGTGACAACTCTTCCTACTGGAAACAAGCTATGGAAAGCGAGATGAAGTCCACTCAGAAAACCAAACATGGACTCTGGAGTAACTACCTGTTGGGAAGAATGTATAAATGCAAGGGCTATACAAAGTCAAAACTAACCCTGATGGATTGGTTGACAGACTCAAAGCGAGATTGGGTGTGAGAGGTTTCTCACAGAAAAAAGGAGTGGACTACAACCAGACTTTCAGCCAGTAGCAAGACTGAGTACAATCAGATCACTTTTGAGTGTTGCAGCTGTCGAAAAGATGACGCTAACACAATTTGATGTTTCAACAGCCTTCCTCTACGATCAAGTAGATGAAGTAATCTACATGACACAGCCAGACGGGTTCAATGATGGTACAGATCGTTTATGCAGGCTAAACAAGAGTCTCTACGGTTTGAAACAGGCGCCTCGCTGTTGGAGTAACAGATTTAACAGCTTTATGAATCGTCAAGGATTCAAGAATACTGATGCTGATCCGTGTCTATTTATAAAACGGGAAGATGAGAAGAAAATACTCGTGGCACTTTGGTAGACAATGGACTTAAAAGCGTCAAAAAATTCAGCAATGCAGCAAGAATTTATGGACCGCTTGACGAAGGAATTCAAAATCACTTCTAAACCTGCATCTTACTATTTGGGATTGGAAATAGAAAAGAAACGGACGGGAACATTTAAAATGTCTCAATCAGCGTACACGAGGAATGTAACTGAAAAGGTTTAACATGATAGACTGTAAACCAGCTCCCACACCCAAATTTTGAAAGAAAATAAATCAGAGCAAGTAGGGAAAGTGAAAAGTTCAAAAGAAATGTTTTCTTACAGGGAAGGTGGGTGCATCATGTACTTAATGACTGCAACCAGACCAGACATAGCATTTGCTGTTAGTAAAGCATCCCCGTTCGGGTTTTTTGAAACCCTACCGAAGATGACTTTGTAAAAGTAAAACGGATTCTAAGATACCTTAAAGGTACTGCTGACTATGGAAATTGAGTACAAATCAAGAGAAAATTGCCATCTTCTAGAATGCTTTAGCGATGCTGACCATGCTGGAGATTTAACAACTGGCCACTCTACAACTGGTGTTGTGTGTAATTTTGGGAGGAGGAGCAATCAAACCCGGATAAGTCAGAAGCAAACAAGCGTAGCGATTTCAAGCACTGAAGCTGAAATCGTTGCAGCAAGTGAAACTTTTTTGAGAAATCGTAAAGGCTTAAAAGACTTTTTGAAGAGATAACAGTGTTGAAAGGAGTACCAGTCCTTAAGATTGACAATGAAGCTACAACAAGGTTTGGGTGAAAACCCTGAGAATCATAGAAGAACCAAGCACATCCAGACAAGGCATTTCTTCATACGGGGGCTTGTGGCAGAAGGACAAATCAAAGTCCCAAACATGTTCCAGCTGAGTTCCAATTGGCAGACTGCATGACCAGCCTCTTCATAAACCAAGACTAGTGACATTGTGGCAAGCTATGGGACTTAAATAAGTAAACTTTAAATTCTTAAAAAATGAGGGAAAGTGGGTTGAGGGTTCAGTATTATCTCTGTTCTTTTCAATAATTCTTTCTCTCAGCTGTTTTTAGTTCAACAAATATCTAAAATGTTTTTGTTGTTCTGTTCGAGTTATAATATTCTGATGTAATGTAAACAGTGACTTGACTTACATGTATTAAATTCATTTTGCGTTAACATGCAGTATGCTTACAGTTCTTTATACCATATTTTAACAGTTAGAACATCCTACATATTCGCTAAACCTCATGACAGCTGATTTCTTACTGTTCACACAGTAAAAACATCAATAAAAGGAAATCGATTTGCAGGTGCTAAAGCTATCAGTAAAAATGCGATAAAAGTATTGAAATAGATTTTTTAAATAAGTGTCAAAATGTTTTTGACTGTAGAGACAAGTGTATTGTTGTAGGAGAAGAGTATTTTGAAGGAATATAGGTTTGTACGATTTTATCTTTGTCCAATAAACATATTTCAACCAAGTCCGGGAACATTTGGACTATACCTCATATATGTTTATAGTTTAATAAATACATGTAATAATTCTTGTAATTACAGCAGTTCTTTATATTTTATGTTTCAGATATTACAGCAGTTCAATGTTGACTTGAGGAATCTGTGTTTCAACTCACTTACAGAAGTAACGGCTGCCCTCCAATTGGAATCCTTCGATTTGGTCTCTGAGTGTCAGGTAGACGAGATATCGGTTCCAATCACCAGTGACGGATGCATTAGTGCAATTCCTGTTTGGTTCGAATACCAGATCTACAATCATAGTCGTCTGTTCTCAACATTCACTGAGACAAGTCATATCAATCAAATGGTGTTTATTGTTGACCCACCCATCGCTGTTTAAATCTGGCGATTCTATCACTTTGCATATTACTTACCATTGTGGAATTATCCGAATAAAAGTATTAAGATAAATCTTGACCAATTTATTTTGTACTTTGTAATTTGCCTATAACAGTAATGCAGGAAGCAAATTTATAAGGTATAGATAGCTAAAATGTATCATGATTTCTTTTTTGTTTTTACCATTGATTATATACCATTATAGATTGTTCACAAAGTGCTATTGTAAAGCAGTTTCTATGACTAATGAACATAATAGAGACATGGTGGGTGGGTCAATAGAACCTTAGTGGTTGTGTTGTCACTCGTTCTCTGTTGAGTGGTTTGGCTTATATTTAGAAGGCTGCAACTTATTAGAATTTTAATGTTTCTTTAGTTGAAAATCTTAAAAATTTGTTGAAATATTTTCTAAATAAAAGTGATAATGAAACCATTGATATTTGCTAACGTAAAGACTGCAGGATTCTTGAGAAGAGTATCAGCTTTACTTTGTATGCTCTTTGTAGTAATTGTATCATTCATGTCATTTTTCCAAAACTTTGATTGTTAAGTTATTGTTGTTTCTTTTTCATTTGTGAATCAGTATTTTTTCCCCTATTAACATTTATATTTTGTTTCACAAAACAATTTGTGATTGTTTACTATTATTATTATGTTTGTTTTTATATACTGGCTTTGCCTTTGGAAGGATAAAAAAAAAAATAATTTTTTAAGTGGAGTTTTATTTTTAATAAAGTTCCCTTAATTACTTTTTTTAACAAATCACTAAATAGTTTTGGCTCTTAGGCCATCTTTAGAGTGAAGAAATATAACTAATTATAAGAAAATGAACAACTATAGAAAATATAAATTTTAAATAACATATGATTAATTTAGTAGGTCGGTACACAGTATCTTAGAAAAAAGACAGTATATATCACGTGCAGCTGTCTTGAGGTGTGAGCGAGGAGTCCTAAAAGCCCTGGTAATCCGTAGACAAACCCTTCAACATGTGCCTCAGCATTCAAAAACTTGACTCCCAAAATCTATGATGCTCACAGGCGTAACAAACACTTAAAATCCTTTAATCTTATTCAAAGACTCAAGAAGAAGTTATTCTGAAATAGCTATATGCAAAACACTTTCAAAACCTGTCCTTTTATCAGTACACCACTTAAGATCGTTCTGGAGCGCATTCAATTGATGAAAAAGGGGTTAAATTTTGGCGAGGTGACCAAATAGCTGAGCCATATTCAAAGACAGTTTTGAAAGAATTACTAGAGAGTATGGAGAAAAAAAGTGTCTGATGTTCTGAAGATAAAACCAAGCAGGCAGTTGGTTCATGCAATATTCTCCACGATAAATATGTTTTATTATAAAAATATTTCCACTCTAGATTTTGAAAAGAAAGAAGACAAGATAAATTGAAAAGTAAGTTTACAAACAAGCATAAACAATTGTAATGAACAGGCATATTTAATACAAAAACTAATAATAAGAAATCCTATTTGTGAAAAATCAAGATAATTTAAAAGAAATACATTAATGATAAGTCAAATTCAACTTCCTTACCTTCTAAATAAATTGTTTTATTTTTATTTCAAAACTGTTTTTTTTAAGTTAGATAATACCCTTGGTTATACCACAATTAATTAGACTATGGTTATATTTTATACATTCTGAAGATGACTTAAGAACCAAAAACCGGTTCTTAAAGGTGGCCTTGATAGAAGACATCCGAAGATCTGGTGCGGCACAGGAACTCTGAAGTCTATCATACAAATGAGTTCTTTTACAGTCCAATCCACCACTAAGCAATTTATTTTAAAATGTATTATCCAGCAAACCATCTCCTGATTTTGCGAAGGGTCCGACCCATGAGTCCACCAATGAAGTTTAAAGATTATAAGAAAACCCCATTTTAATGCCAACAACTGACAAAAAATTGATCTTGTATTCTCTGTAACACTATACCCCTGATGACCATTACAATACTGCCAAACTCATGCACTGATCAGACTAGAGAAATTTAGATTATCTTCATAGCTTAAACCTGACTTGATGAGCCCCAGTAATCTTGTACTTTGGTCACAATGGTTTGTCAATATGGTTATTTGGGCTTTAGGTTAGAAAGAGAGCATGATTCACAAAGTCTGGGACAGAGGACTAGCGATTAAGTGGGGGAGTTTCCTATCCAGTAAACAAAGAGTTCAGGAGAAAACGCTTTTTATGAAATGTTATTACTGCACATTTATCCTTATTCGTCGTCAAAATTTTGATACTGCACCAGTCCTCCCAAACTATCCAAAGCCCAACACAGTCTACGGCAGTCCTCGAATGAAGATATTAATGAATACATCTTTACGTACTCCGCAAAACAAAAAAAATTTGTATTTATTTCCCAGTTCCCACGGTAATTTTAACACCAATTTACAAACAAAGTTTTTTAAAAGGGATTAAAAGTGATCTAAAAAAATTAGAAAACCTGTGTTGCTATTTTGTTAATGAAGATATTCAAGTCATTTCATTTAATAACCAATTTAAACTGGTCGCTTACATAGTTGGTTCAATCCCAGCTTCATAACTAAGGTTTCAGTTCGATCCCAATCAGATTTCATAACACATTTTGAGAAGGATCACTGATAACCACGGTTTGGCTGTTCATTTGTCTTTGGGGCTATTAATTAAAATGACACTTTCTAAGGAATAGTCGGCCTTAGTTTGTAACAATGACTACATTCGTTAATCTACACCCCATACAACTCATTCGAAAATCCATATTCGCCCAAAATCTTGACGATCGGGTTTAACGAATAAATAAAAATAAATTAATTGGGTTTTTAAGCATGTTAAAAATTGTATTACACCTTTTCAACATGGGGTTTTTACTAGCAGATCCATAAATACAAATCTTTAGTATTTTTCTGATTGTTACTTCTATTTGGATTAGGTGAGAGCAGGTAGATGTTATTATACGGACTTTGCTAAAGCGTCCAACAAGATCAATCATTTGGAACTATTAAAAAGGCAAAAATTATTGTGGTTTTTCTAATAATGGAATAAAGCGTATTTTTCTATCTATATAATAGAAGACAGATTGTTAGTTATAATGGCCCCTTTTTCTAGTAAGTATTGTAAAATTGGGTATAACTCAATGTTCGAAAAAGGACCATTTTTATTTATTAATGTTTATAGTTGGTTTTTGTAAAGAACAGTAAGGTCTTGTTGTATGCTGATGATATGAAATTATTTAGAGAAATTACACATTTTGATTATTGTGAATTATTGCAGCAGGATCTGGGTCGTTGTATTGCTTGGAGTCCAGCAGGTTTAAAATTTAATGCAGAAAAGTGTGTGGTAATGAGGTTCACCAGAAAAACACAAAACATTGTTCTTTTTGATTATATGATGGAAAACACTACTTTAACTGTACATTCCAAAATTGAGCTAGGTGTTATTTTTTATATTGATCTTAAATGGTTTTCTTTTTCAGAACTTTTTATTGAAACTGTAAAGCTGCCTAAAAAATTTGGTTTTTGTAGTTTTTTTCACCATTTAAATAATAAAATTGTTAATTTCAATTTAAATTTAAGATCTAAGCTTGAGTTGGTTTTATGATGTGGTATCCTTTAATGCCTATTTAACAGAGATGGTTGAACTACTTCAATTGGATACTTGTCTTGTTTCATATTCTGAATTTTTTGACCTTGTTTTAAATTTGGGTTTAATCTGTGCAAGTGCCGGGTTGTAGGGATTTTGTATTTTTTTAAATGCTTTTTGAGTGAGTAGTTGACTGTGTGAGCTGGTAGCTCTTATTAACTTTGCCGTCCTCTGACCCTCACCAGACTAAGGCCATGTTTAGTCATTATTTTGCTATTTAAATTCTATGGACAAATTCCTCCATTAATGTAATGATGAGGCTATGCAATGTGGATCTTCTGTCCTCGACCTTAGCTTTATTCAAACAACAGCTCAGTGGAATTATTGAGCAATAAAAAACACACTTTTATTGCATTCCATTTTATTCATTGTTTCTATTATATATGTATATATTTACTTATTCTCATTATTGTCTTTATTATTCTTATGTTTTCTCCAGTTATAATTAATTACTCTCCAGTTATAAGTAAGCATTATAAATGTTTATTTATAATGCTTGCTTGTTGTCTAGCGTGTTTAGTAATTTAGGAATAATGCTGCAATATAATTTAATATTTGTATCTGTTTTGTAGCAATTTTAAATTGATAAAATAAATAAAAACTAGTGGCTTGTTGGAGCAAAAGCCCCAAAATAAATTAAATACAATACTGCTGTTAAATATTTAATATATAATATTTAAGTATTAATAGTTTTGTAAAACTCATCATTATAGAATAAGAAAATATTTATTCCACAGTTAAAATCAATTAAAAAAAATTCTCAAACTTGGAATAACTTACCACCTTGTCAAAGAGAGATGACAAGCACAAAATAAATAAATATAAAAACTTACACTAGACAGTCTAAAATTAGCTAGTAAAACTTAGGGGCCCACTGCAGTGTCATTACATTATAGAGGCCCCACTAACAAAGAGGAGAAACAGGAATTAAATTTACTTTTAAAATTAGAAAAAAAACAAATTTATAAAGAGAAAAGTTTCAAATTTAAATACAAATCTGACTTATAGAACAAATTAAAAGATTTATAAATATTAGAGGCAGATTTATTATAATTATAGAACAAATTAAGAGATTTATAAGCAAGAAACAAATTTATTGTAGTATCATAAATAAATCGTCAATATCATATGTATCAAGAAGCCATAGTTTTAATTTTATTTGAAATAAGTTGATATTTTTGGCATGCTTTAATTCCTCTTGTAATTTATTAAATATATGTGGACCTAGAAATAAAAATGTTTTTCGATAAATTATTTTTTTTACCTTGGGTTTGATAAAAGTAAACTTTGAAGTAGCTCGGGTATACAATTGAAATTGCTTTGTTTCGTCATTTCCATTTCAAATGAAAAATGTCTTAAGAACTTTAAAAATGAAGTGTATTTTAACAAAAGTATTTTGAAAAAACGAAAGAGTGGTAAGGAAGGTTCATTCTTAGATTTATGTGAAATGATTCTTATAAAGTGTTTTTGTGTGATTTTTAATGGATTTAGAACAATGTTGCTGGTTGCACCCCAGAGCTCTATGTCATACACGAAACGTGAGTGAATTAGAGCAAGATAAAGCATAAGCATCAAATCATCGGATAGAAGGTTTCTTAAAAAATAGAATGTTCGTATGCTTTTGAGTAGTTGAGTTTGTAATTGACATTGTTTTGTTTCCATGAAACATTTTCATCCAACACTATGCTTTAATATTTAATATGAGTAACTTGCTTAATGTGAGAACAATACAAGTAATGTTTGCTGAGTGATTACAATTATATGAAGCTTTAATGGGTTTTCAAAAAGTTTGTGGCTTTAAATCAAAGTTAATAAACATTAGTTTTTTTTGCATTTATCATTTTGTTGCTCCTACACCATTACGCAAGAGTTTCCAGATCCTGGTTTTATTTTCCAATTAATTAACCAGTTTCGCTCAACATACTGAAAAAAATGTCATCTGCCAAAAAGCTGTTATTTTTCCCGCAAAGGGTACATTAATTAAGTCAATTTAAAAAATATTAAAAACAGTGTAGCTGATAATACTGAGCCCAGGGGACAACTAATAAAATAGTTCTTGAATTCCTAAGGTAATTTAGAATTTTAACTCGTTTCGTTCTACCAAATTTAAAAAGCTTTTAAACCAATTTAATGCAGGTCCTCTAATTCCAGAAAGTTCCCAAATTGTCTAATATTATTTTAAAATCTACAAGGTCGAAAGCTTTAGAAAAATCAATAAACAATTCTAAAAACTTGAAATTGTCATTAATGCCGTTAAGTATTCCTTCCATGAAGGTTGTTAAAGATGTCTCTGTAATCTTGCCCTTAGTAAAACCAAACTGATTCGATGAAAAAAAGCTGCTTTTATTTAAAAGTCTAGATTTCATGCATCGCTCAAAAACTTTAGATATTATGGACAAAATAATTGGTTTATGGTTCTGTACCAGTTCACGGTCGCCTTTTTTAAAAATCGGAACAATTATAGTTTGTTTTAATATAGAAGGAAATTTACCAGTTGAAAAACTTAAATTCACATAAAAGCTATGACATTTTAAATAACAGATTTCAAGATGCTTTATTAATTGCACTGATATATATTCAGTGTTTTTTTATTTTTTAAAGATTTAATTAATTTGAAATTTCAAATTGAGTGACAGTTGAGAAACATTGAGTAGGTTGTCGGTGACACTCATTCAAGTGCGGCTGTACGGGAGCTGGGAGATCCGGTTACAGACTATGGGCAACAGAGACAAAGTAATCATTGAATATGTTGGCAACCATTTTCTGGGTCGTCAATAAGAGAACTGTCTAAACGCCTTATCTTTGGCTTGTGTCTTGTAGATTCAATCTGTGATGGTTTTTCCACTGCTCGGAAGAATTACCACTGTTTCGTTGTATAAGGTTATCGTAATAAGCTTTCTTTGCACTATTTATTTCAAAGTTGAGATTATTTTTAAATTTTGATATGTAATTGCTAAAATTTGTGTCGTAAGGCCTGTCTTTAAGAATTTTCAATAATTTTTTTTATTTTTACTATTCTGTTGTAAAAATTGAGTAATTCACAGGCTTTTCAATTTAGCTTTCAAGAAGTTAGGAAGAAGAGTTTATTCAATGGAATTTAAATCAGTACTTTCATGCAATATTTCGTAAAATACATCATCAGCATACATCATCGTAGAGCTACATCAACATCATCAGCTTGAAATATTTCATTCCAGTCTTTACTAACTAAATAATTTTTAACGCCTTCAAAGTTTATTATTTTAACAGTTATTTTTTCATTACATTTAAAATTATTAACATTTGCATTAATTCAATATAAGTGCAATCTAACTATGGTCATAATATTTATATGAAAAATGCCTGTTTTGAAGTTTTTAAAATTTTTATGCCTAACAAAAATATGGTCTATACAAGATGATTGTTCAGTGGTTATTCTAGTACAATCTTTTTTCAGAGAACTAAAACTAAAAATTACAAAAAAGGAAAGATAAACATCTGATTCCAAACTATTTCTTTTTATATCTACTTTAAAAAATCGCCTTAGATAATTCGTTAGATTTTAATTTAACTAAATGAAAAACTAAAATCTTTTATAAATTCAAGCGTGGAAAACTCTTATAACCTATACACAGCAAACAGTTAAAATATCAATTCATCAAAGTCAATCTGCAATAATAAAACATCTGCAGTTTGCATTTTACAATTTATTTGACTGGACTTAATCCTATTATTAATGTGCACAATTCTGCCTCCAGATCTATATGTTTCATTGCAGTTAAAAAGGATGTTTAATTAGGAATCTGATAGTGTGCTATTTCTTCATTAAAAATCCAGATTTCAGTTAAAATTATGATTTCAATATTGCAGTCAAGTTTTTGTAGATATAACAAGAATAAATCATATTTTTTAAGAAGGCTTCTAATATTTTGGTGAATTACAGATAAATTATTATAATTACTTAAGGAAAAAAAGATTGATCAAAATTATTAAAAACAAAACTAATACGGTATTGTAAAATTATAAAGACTCGAAAAGTTAACCTTTTAACTATTGTACTGCAATAACAACAAGAAAATATAAATACAACTTATCTATGTTGGCAGATGTATCGATCCTTTTACATCTTTCTCCGTCTCCTTTTTGAATAAAAATCTTTCCATCTCGGACTTGCTCCACACGTACTTGTAGGCTTTGACTTTGGCAGCTTCCTTAGTCTTCGAGTTGTTTATTTTCTGGTGAAAGGTGCTCATTGATGTACTCCCTGGATGACGCATTGAAGGCGGGGTTGATTTTTTTCGCTGTTAGAGGCCGCACCTTCTTGTACCCAGCGATCCAGATGTCCCTCTACTCGTAGGTGGCGAATTGTACAATGATCAGCGATGTCCTCTTCTTATTGAAGGTAGGGATACGATTAGCGGCAACCACACTCTCTTTCTTCAACTGGACTCCAACAGCCTTTCCAACGTCATTCAGGGTAGCGTAGACATCCTCGTTTCAGGTCTCTAGAACTCAGATCTCAATATATTGCCTCAATGTATTGCTCGAGATTCCTTACACGCACCTCCAGACCAACCACGGCGCTTCGGAGCTCAGTATTTTCTTTTTGCAACTTGAGTATTTCTTCCTGTGACTTCTTCAGCTCTTTCATAACATCATCAAGAAGCCTGTTGTTCTCTTCGACCTTAGAGTTAAGGAAAGACAGAAAAACACCCTGGCTAGCGTTTTCGGCTGCAATTTTTTTTTATCTCACTCAGCCTTTCTTTCTTAAGGGCCTCGATAGTATTAATAAGGAACTCCTTACTAAATGTCGTGGCTGATGGAGTCTTAGTGCGCCTACTGAGGAAGTATCTCGGTCCTTACAGGACTCCCCAAAACCAGCCCTTCTTCGAACTTATCGTCTCTGCGGCACACATTTTTCAATGACACTCAGCCCCGCAGTTACTGGCACACTTACCCTCACCATCACACGTGGTATTACAGACACTGCAGTTAACCGGCATAATTTAATAACAAAACATTCAAAAAATATAGAATTTAGAGTTTGAAACACATCAAAACTGCACGTGGCACGCTGAACCTTGCGCTAGGAGCTAGAGCGATAAGGTCGGGACCGGCTCTGGCTGACTGAAAAATGACTATGAATCAGGTATTCTTGTTCTCATAAAACTATTCTGTACATATTTTTTGTGTAAGAATTGTCTGTTTAGTTTATTTGGTCGACTGTCTTTTCAATAATTTAATTCCGTCTGAGGATTTTGTTTTTGTTACCTACTAAATGCAACATAAAAAAGTGCCCATGTGTAAACACTGTTTTGTTCAGGTAAATACCAGCTTCTTAAAAAGGTTTGGCCTTGTGCCTAGTTAATTAGAGAATTAAACAAAAACAACTGGAATATTTAATTTTTTCTTATTGACAGCTGGACTCACTATATCAAACAAATATATGAGAAACTTTCTTCTCATAAGGTTAACATGGGCACTTTAAGGGTCAATAGGGTAGAGCCAAAAGGGCCCGTATTGTAGAACTTCAATTTTTCCTACCATCTACAATATCAGAGCTTTAAAATTAGCCATTTCCGGAGGATGAAACGTGAAGTGGTAGCGCTTGGAATTTTCGACGCAAACCGATTCGCCTTACGAAATTAAATATATAGACTTATTGGGGCGAAAGCCCCTATGTAAATAAAATTAAAATGTTGCTGTTAAATATTTTTTAAATTTTATAACATTTAATTATTTATAGTTTTTTTAGAACTCATCATCATGTATAAAGATTAATCAGGTATTTTTGCTGTGTTAAAACTTCTCTCTACACTATATTTTTGAAGTTATACTTCTTTGCGCCCGTTAGACACTTTGGGATGGGATGTTGGTCGAGAATAGAGATGTGTCGTTCGGTCACGACCCGTTCATTTGACCCGGATCATCTTAGTGAACGAGAGATCCGGATCACAATGCTCAAAAAGACCCGTTCGAGCGGGACCCGTATCGACCGACACCGATAGATGATCCAACCCAAATTTTGTTTCGAGACCGAACACTGACCCGGACCCGTTGACCGAAACCCGTGACCGAGAACCCAACGAACGATTGTGAACCTAAAGAAATAGACAGAGAATTTGAACGAATTGCTACCAAAAAATCACCGGCGTAGATAAACGGGGCTCGGTCAAAGTCTCGGTTCTCGTTTTTTCGTTCAATCAGATCTTTCAGGGTTGTGACATGTTTTTCAGAATAATTCTGTTTAGATGAATGGCTCTCGCCTAACTTGACGTTTCTTTCTTGTTACTTGACATTCCTGAAGATTTCTGAGGAGAGTTATTCAGTTGCTACTTTCGAATTTTATAAATTTGGTACAGTAAGTATTATTATTTTATCATGCAATAATAATATTGAGTATCAAAGTGAAAGTAAACAAGATTTTGTTTTTAAACCATAATTTTGTAAATAATTTAACTACCGTACTCATGATAATTTTTATACGTTTACTTTACATTTATTTGTATGCAGATTTATTTACTTACAAAATTATGGGACCATTAAACATTGTTCAAACTTAAACAAATGTTCTTCATTTTTCTTGAACTCACTTATTGGAGAATTATTATAAAGTAAAACTATTATATAAAAACTCAAACATTCCAATAAAATATGATAAATTTATTAGTCGAGGCCTTTCACAAACAAAGTTTGCATCATCAGGACTCAGTCAATTAAACAAATGTATTTTCCTTAATTTTAATTATTACCTTTCCTTTATTTAATTAATAATTTATATATTATTTAAAATTGCTTTAAAATATTTAAAATATTTTAAAGTTAAAATGAAGTGCACAATGGCACAATAACAAAGTTTAGTCTACATGTCCGAGTTCGCTTGTCAGTAACCGTAACAATTAAACGGATCCCGTTGAAGGGTCATTTGAACGGGTCAACTTACTGACCTGAACCGAATGATCCGGATCACTAAAAAGAACCGAACTTCCCATCTCTAGTCGAGAAACCGCGTCACGCTGAAAAGTAAGAACAAATTTTTAAGAACTATCGATTAATCGATTGTTAATCGAAGAAATTTAATCGAAGAAATTACTGATAATGATAATATAGGTGTATAATATAATAATGAAGTCAGTATAATATATTGAAGATAAATATATTGAAAAATATTGAAAATGTCTTATATTTCATTTTATATTCCTGTCTTGTTTGTGTGCGTGAGTGGGTGTATGAGAATGGCCAAAGAAGTATAACTTCCACCGTGTGGTCCGACGCACACCCAATTTTTTTTTTGTGTAAGGATTGTCTATATCGTTGTTTTGGTCGACTGTATTTTCAATAAACTATTATTCAATAAATTTAATTCAGTCTGGGGAATTTTTTCCCCCACAGAAATGAAATGAAAATTTTCTTTATTATGTATACAAATTTAAAGAGGTTTTGGGGCTAAATAGTTATCTCTTACACCTAACCATTGAGAATTGAACAATGATTCGTTTACTTAGAGAATTTTGTGAATATAGGGAAATTTTGATTGTATAGCTAGACAAAGCCTAAAAGTCATGTTGGCAATTCTACAGTGAGTTTTGAGTGTTGACTGTTGACAGAAGACAAGACAGAAACAAATGTTGGTTGAAGGAAAAGGGGAAAAATTATCTTCTTATGTGTTATTCATTGTGTATATTTGGTTTAGTTTCAGTATGTAATCATAACTGGTGATACTATTAACTAATCATATGTACTGTAAATTGGTAACTTTGGATCCACTCAGCTTGTTATGAATATAATCATAAACAAATTATTTGTACCGAAAATTGTTGTTCAATTAGAGGTTAGGTTATTTTACTTTCCGCTTGCCTTAAATCAAAATTTTTTAACTAGGCCTGGCGTTTACTAAATAAATAAAATAAAATTATTTGCCTAGGTTTATCCAAAAGCACCATGGGGATTAGTCAAAAGTTTGAAGAAAATGAAGAAATTGACCCCAGTTTGTGCTAAAGTATAAGGTATTAAAAGATTTATGTTTGCTAAATGCTGATTATTTTAGATCAGACGATGTTCACATGGTAAAAAGTTGTGTGAGAGTTTAGAGGGCACTTCATAATCAAGTTGTCTCTATCTGCCCCATAGTGTATGAAATTCGCAAGGTTGCACCATACTATGATTTCAACCCATAGCACACCAGGCAATGGCTACAGAAGTTTTGTTACAGTGGTAGATGCTTTTATCTTGTTTGGTGAAAAAATATGTCAGCAAATCTGTAAAAATAGGTCGTCCTACTTCTTTAGAAAAGCTACTTATTTGAAGTAAGTAAATATTAAAACTAAGCCTAACTAACTTATCTAATTTGACTAATTACTTGGATTTTATGTCAATAATAATTTGGAATAATGTAAATTAAAAAAAAATAAAAATAAAATATAAACTACCTTATATGGTGTAATATGCTGTAAGTGAAATATATGAAAGCGTCTTGCTGAGTTGTCCAAATATTCTATCAATAAAGTATCACCGCTGCCAGTTCTATTTACCCAGTCTTTTTGCTGACTGAACAATGTGTAGATTTAAACTTTCTTTATTAATTTTGAGATTGTGTGTGTGAGAAATAGAAGCTTCTTGACAGATTATGCTCTATGCCTTTTGGCAGGCATTTGGTTAATGTACATTTCAAAGGCCTTCTTTTTTTTTGTCAAGGAAATTTTTTAATTGTAATTCTATTTAGCTTCCAAATCGACTCTGAATGCTTTAGTTAGTAAATAGATGTTAAATAAAAATTTACATTATTCACACTTCATAAATAATAAGTGTACACTTCACTATACACACTTTTCAGTTGATGAATAATAATATAAAAGTACTAATAGTTAAGCGGCCCATAGACGATCAATATTATTGTGCAATATCCCGGGTTGTACAATAAAACTGATCGTGTGTAGACGACATTGAAAGGTTGTGCAATATATTGCGTGAAATTCAAATCCGTGAAAATATATTGTGCAAACGGGAAAGAATTGTGCCGTCTGTAGGCAACATTGCGCAATATCCCGTCAGTCTGTCTCATCTAGTAGTGGTGAACGCGTCGTCATGGTTGACAAGAGAGCGGATAAACAATTTATTTGTGAGTTTATTGAAGTTTATCGCGGCCTTCCCGCTCTTTGGGATGCGAAGTGCAAAGATTATACTAATCGTACCAGAAAGGGGGAGCAGTACGATGTGTTATTGGAAAAAATACCGCGAAAAATATCCGGATGCTGAAAAACCAGATGTGGTAAAAAAATAAATTCTTTGCGTACGAACTTTCGTAAAGAATTAAAACGGATTCGCGAAGCAGAGAAAAGTGGTGCAGGTGCGGAAGATGTCGAACCTGTACTGTGGTATTTCGAAGAAATGAGGTTTCTTCAGGCACAAGAAACACCTACTCCTTCAATCAGCACGATGGACACATGTCAAGAAACCTCTACTCTGGATGAGGTTTATGAAGAGGATTGTGATGAAGATGCAAATAATGGAACCAGATACACAGTAAGTTGTTTATTCGATTAATTTTCTCTACAAGTTCATCACACAATATAAACTTATTATTTAAAGCATATTTCTTTCTACTTTCTTCCAACCAAAAACGTCTATTGTTCCACATTTAATTATCGACCGAGGTATTCACACCTGCAATTTTCCATTGCCATGAAACCTGGCCCTCATTGTTGAAGAAATTACAATAGGTATCTCTGACCACTTTAGCAGTGTTTGTTGCATTCCGGAAGATACTGTTTGACTGTAGTCGTATTATCTCACCTACACCATCCCTCCACGATCCGTTCGTGACAACGCCAGCTATCAAATCCTCACTATCCACATGATTCCTTGTGACATAAGTTCGTGGTTGGCGTTTACGAAGAAAGTTGTGTAAATAACAACATGCCAAGACAACTGTTCGAGCCTTTTCAGGAGCCAGTGCTATTTGATTTTGTAGTACACCAAATTGGCTGACCAAAATCCCAAAGACATTTTCGATCACACGACGAGCACGACTCAGCCGATAATTGAGAATTTTCCTCTCCGCATTTAATCCTGCTTCAGGGTAGGGCTTCATCAAATTTTCAGTTAGTCCAAAGGCATCATCTCCCACAAAAACGAATGGCAATATTTTTTGACTATTTGGCAGTTGAGCAGGTTCTGGAATCCCCAGTGTTTATTTGCAAGCGCTTGCCCAAAATTCGTGTAATTGAGTACCCCGCCGTCTGATATTCGACCATTTACTCCGACATCAACCATGATGAAACTCATAGTTCGCATTTGCCACTGCCATCATCACAATGCTGAAAAATTTTTTATAGTTGAAGTAAAGTGATCCTGAATTGTACGGTTTCTTTATTGCGACATGTTTCCCATCTATTGCACCCAGACAGTTAGGGAAATTCCACTGATCATAGAAATCTTGCGCGACTGCTTTCCATTCTTGGTCTGTAGTTGGTACCTGTAACAAACAATGACTACATTATACAGAGCAACAACTTTTAATGATTGCGTATAGTTAAAATAGTTGAAATATAATAGTTAAAATACCTAAAGTATTTTAAGATCTCTCAGACTATGATATTGACGTTTCTTTGAAAATACGCATGACTGTACAAGTTTTTCTCTTTTGATTTTTCAGGCTAATGTTGGACCTTCTAAAAACATGAAAAAAAAGAAACCTCCACATCCTACTGATGAATTGGTTCAATTGGCAACCAGGCGCCTTCAGCAACCAGAAGACGACTGCGGCAAAGTGGCTGCAGCTTGGGCAGTTGAGCTCAGAAAAATGGATCCACGACAACAGATGTTTGCGAAGAAGGCCATCAATGATATTTTATTTGAGGGACAAATGGGGACCTTACACCGTCATTCAGTGGAAATTAACGCCTCACGTGCGTCCACTCCCTATAGTGTTCAATCCCTCCCTTCAATCCCCTTCAATACCCCTTCAATAAATAATCCCAATTCACAATGTCCGCTAAATGCGAGTTCCTATTACTCAACTTTTCAAGAATGAAGAAATAATTCAACTTCAAATTCACGTGAATACTTTTCTATAGGCAAGCACTTTTTTTCAATGTATTTATATTTTTTCATATTCATATGTACCTATTTTATATTTATATTTTTCCATGTATGCCAACATTTTTACTGCCAAATAAAATGAAGTTCAACAAAGTACTTTACCTTTATGTATTCCTTGAGGCAGTTGATCAGAGCAGTGCATGTTTCCATAACAATACGACCTATTGACTGAGGTGAAACAGCAGTTAAAAACTTCAGATCTTCGAAGGTGTTCCCTGTTGCGAGATATCGTAGGGTTATGGACAACCGTTGGCTTGCAGGAATAGCATCGCGCATGGTAGTGTGATTTTCTCGATTTGAGGAGTTACCAAAGCGAGAAGTTCGTCGAATAAAACTCCGTCCATCTCCGTAAAAAGTTGCGAAAATCATTTGGTTCAGCAACTCTCAGTTCATTCAGTAATGTTTCGTGGGTGTGTTTTCTCCTGTCAATGAACCACTGTTTGGCCCATTTTTCTCCCTTTTCGCGAGCTCTGTTCTTTTTTTCTCTTCTTTGCACTTACCGCTACAGCAATAGCAACAGCACACAACTCAGTTTCACTCAACATCTTCATCGAATGAAGTTCTGGCGAGGACTGTTTGCACAACCTGTTGCCAAGCAAATTGATCGTCTGTGTTCGTGATTGTGCCAAATATTGTACAACCGTCAATATCACCCCCACACGATTCAATTTATTGCACAAACCAACTTATTGTACAACAATATTGAGCGTCTGTGGGCGGCCGTCAAAGTATTGTGCAATCCAAATTGCACAATAATATTGATCGTCTATGGGCCGCTTTAAATCATTAATAAATTAACTCATCCTAATACTACTTCTTGTATAATTATTTTATTTATTTACCGGATACAATATTTTGTTTGGAAATTAGTTTGATAAGTTGATCTTGAGCTTACAACTACAACTACCTTCGTTAATACGCTAAGTTAAGGTGTAACAAAACTATAATGTTTATTCTGAATCATAAAAACATAATAATCCTGATGTGTTTGACAGATATCCTTCATTGTTTAATCATATCTTGATAAATATAAGTAATCGTTTTGAATGAGTAACAAAGCCAAGAAGATATATAAAAACACAATAAAATTGTATTTACATGAATCAGCTTGCTCCTTTAAGAGCTCCACTCAATGACTACAAATATTGGGGAAATAATACTGGTTAAATTACCTTTTTTCCTGTCAACAGTTCTTCAAACATAATCTGCTATGTACATTTCGAAGCATAAGCTTCATCATCAGGCTTTCCAAAAACGTCACATTTACATTACACTAAACATTAAAAACATTTTTAAAAAAATAAACATATTAACATAGACATTTTCCGGGTGGCGATAACCCCCTGATGACCCAAAG
>JAQJVL010001571.1:0-169335 GCA_035578905.1 Stictocephala bisonia
TAATCTTGCATCTTAGATTTAATCTTGCGATCTTTGAGTTTCAATCTTGCGATCTTTGAGTTTCAATCTTGCAATCTCTAAATTTCAATCTTGCGATCTTTGAGTTTTAATCTTGCGCTATTTGAGTTCTAATCTTGTGATCTTTTGGTTTCAATCTTGCGATCATTGAGTTTCAATCTTGCGATCTTTGAGTTTGAATCTTGCGATCTTTGAGTTTCAATCATGCGATCTTTGAGTTTCAATCTTGCGATCTTTGAGTTTAATTCTTGCGATCTTTGAGTTTCAATCTTGCGATCTTTGAGTTTCAATCTTGCCATCTTTGAGTTTTAATCTTGCGAATTGAGTTTAAATCTTGCCATCATTGAGTTTTATTCTTGCGATCTTTGAGTTTCAATCTTGCGATCTTTGAATTTCAATCTTGCCATCTATGAGTTTCAATCATGCGATCTTTTAGTTTCAATCTTGCGATCTTTTAGTTTCAAACTTGCTATCTTTGAATTTAAATCTTGCGATCTTCGAGTTTCAATCTTGCGATCTTTGAGTTTCAATCTTGCGATTTTTGAATTTCAATCTTGTGATCTTTGAGTTTCAATCTTGTGATCTTTGAGTTTCAATCTTGCGATCTTTGAGTTTCAATCTTGCAAACTTTGAGTTTCAATCTTGCGATTTTTGAGTTTCAATCTTGCGATCTTTCAGTTTCAATCTTGCGATCTTTGAGTTTCAATCTTGCGATCTTTGAGTTTCAATCTTGCTATCTTTGAGTTTCAATCTTGCGATCTTTGAGTTTTAATCTTGCGATCTTTGAGTTTCAATCTTGCGATCTTTGAGTTTCAATCTTGCGATCCTTAAATTTCAATCGTTCGATCTTTGAGTTTTAATCTTGCGATCTTTGAGTTTCAATCTTGCAATCTTTAAGTTTCAAACTTGCAATCTTTGAGATTCAATCTTGCTATCTTTGAGTTTGAATCTTGCAATCTTTGAGTTTCAATCTTGCCATTTTTGAGTTTCAATCTTGCGATCTTAGAGTTTCAATTTTGCGATCTTTGAGTTTCAATCTTGCGATCTTTGAGTTTCAATCTTGCGATCTTTGAGTTTCAATCTTGCAATCTCTAAATTTCAATCTTGCAATCTTTGAGTTTTAATCTTGCGATATTTGAGTTTTAAACTTGCGATCTTTTTGGTTCAATCTTGCTATCTTTAAGTTTCAATCTTGCGATCTTTGAGTTTTAATCTTGCGATATTTGACTTTTAATCTTGTGATCTTTTGGTTTCAATCTTGCGATCTTTGAGTTTCAATCTTGCGATCTTTGAGTTTCAATCCTGCATTCTTTGAGTTTCAATCCTTCGATCTTTGAGTTTCAATCTTGCGATCTTTAGGTCTCATTCTTGAGATCTTTGACTTTCAATCTTGCGATCTTTGAGTTTCAATCCTGCATTCTTTGAGTTTCAATCCTTCGATCTTTGAGTTTCAATCTTGCGATCTTTGAGTTTCAATCGTTCGATCTTTGAGTTTCAATCTTGCGATCTTTGAATTTCAATCTTGTGATCTTTGAGTTTCAATCTTGCGATTTTTGAGTTTCAATCATGCGATCTTTGAGTTTCAAACTTGCTATCTTTGAGTTTCAATCTTGCAATCTTTGATTTTAAATCTTGCGATCTTTGAGTTTCAGTCTTGCGATCTTTGAGTTTCAATCTTGCCATCTTTGATTTTCAATTTTGCGATCTTTGAGTTTTAAACTTGCGATCTTTGTGGTTCAATCTTGCAATCTCTAAATTTCAATCTTGCGATCTTTGAGTTTTAATCTTGCGATATTTGAGTTTTAATCTTGTGATCTTTTGGTTTCAATCTTGCGATCTTTGAGTTTCAATCTTGCGATCTTTGAGTTTCAATCCTGCATTCTTTGAGTTTCAATCTTGCGATCTTTTAGTTTCATTCTTGCGATCTTTGGGTTTCATTCTTGCGATCTTTGAGTTTCAATCTTGCGATCTTTGAGTTTGAATCTTGCGATCTTTGAGTTTCAATCATGCGATCTTTGAGTTTCAATCTTGCGATCTTTGAGTTTAATTCTTGCGATCTTTGAGTTTCAATCTTGCGATCTTTGAGTTTCAATCTTGCCATCTTTGAGTTTTAATCTTGCGAATTGAGTTTAAATCTTGCCATCTTTGAGTTTTATTCTTGCGATCTTTGAGTTTCAATCTTGCGATCTTTGAATTTCAATCTTGCCATCTATGAGTTTCAATCATGCGATCTTTTAGTTTCAATCTTGCGATCTTTTAGTTTCAAACTTGCTATCTTTGAATTTCAATCTTGCGATCTTCGAGTTTCAATCTTGCGATCTTTGAGTTTCAATCTTGCGATTTTTGAATTTCAATCTTGTGATCTTTGAGTTTCAATCTTGTGATCTTTGAGTTTCAATCTTGCGATCTTTGAGATTCAATCTTGCGATCTTTGAGTTTCAATCTTGCGATTTTTGAGTTTCAATCTTGCGATCTTTCAGTTTCAATCTTGCGATCTTTGAGTTTCAATCTTGCGATCTTTGAGTTTCAATCTTGCTATCTTTGAGTTTCAATCTTGCGATATTTGAGTTTCAATCTTGCGATTTTTGAGTTTCAATCTTGCGATCTTTTAGTTTCAATCTTGCGATCTTTGAGTTTCAATCTTGCGATCTTTGAGTTTCAATCTTGCTATCTTTGAGTTTCAATCTTGCGATCTTTGAGTTTCAATCTTGCGATCTTTGAGTTTCAATCTTGCGATCTTTGAGTTTCAATCTTGCGATCCTTAAATTTCAATCGTTCGATCTTTGAGTTTTAATCTTGCGATCTTTGAGTTTCAATCTTGCAATCTTTAAGTTTCAATCTTGCAATCTTTGAGATTCAATCTTGCTATCTTTGAGTTTGAATCTTGCAATCTTTGAGTTTCAATCTTGCCATTTTTGAGTTTCAATCTTGCGATCTTAGAGTTTCAATTTTGCGATCTTTGAGTTTCAATCTTGCGATCTTTGAGTTTCAATCTTGCAATCTCTAAATTTCAATCTTGCAATCTTTGAGTTTTAATCTTGCGATATTTGAGTTTTAATCTTGTGATCTTTGAGTTTCAATCTTGCAATCTCTAAGTTTCAATCTTGCGATCTTTGAGTTTTAATCTTGCGATATTTGACTTTTAATCTTGTGATCTTTTGGTTTCAATCTTGCGATCTTTGAGTTTCAATCTTGCGATCTTTGAGTTTCAATCCTGCATTCTTTGAGTTTCAATCCTTCGATCTTTGAGTTTCAATCTTGCGATCTTTAGGTCTCATTCTTGAGATCTTTGACTTTCAATCTTGCGATCTTTGAGTTTCAATCCTGCATTCTTTGAGTTTCAATCCTTCGATCTTTGAGTTTCAATCTTGCGATCTTTGAGTTTCAATCGTTCGATCTTTGAGTTTCAATCTTGCGATCTTTGAATTTCAATCTTGTGATCTTTGAGTTTCAATCTTGCGATTTTTGAGTTTCAATCATGCGATCTTTGAGTTTCAAACTTGCTATCTTTGAGTTTGAATCTTGCAATCTTTGATTTTAAATCTTGCGATCTTTGAGTTTCAGTCTTGCGATCTTTGAGTTTCAATCTTGCCATCTTTGATTTTCAATTTTGCGATCTTTGAGTTTTAAACTTGCGATCTTTGTGGTTTAATCTTGCAATCTCTAAATTTCAATCTTGCGATCTTTGAGTTTTAATCTTGCGATATTTGAGTTTTAATCTTGTGATCTTTTGGTTTCAATCTTGCGATCTTTGAGTTTCAATATTGCGATCTTTTAGTTTCATTCTTGCGATCTTTGGGTTTCATTCTTGCGATCTTTGAGTTTCAATTTTGCGATCTTTGAGTTTGAATCTTGCGATCTTTGAGTTTCAATCATGCGATCTTTGAGTTTTAATCTTGCGATGTTTGAGTTTAATTCTTGCGATCTTTGAGTTTCAATCTTGCGATCTTTGAGTTTCAATCTTGCCATCTTTGAGTTTTAATCTTGCGAATTGAGTTTAAATCTTGCCATCTTTAAGTTTTATTCTTGCGATCTTTTAGTTTCAATCTTGCGATCTTTGAATTTCAATCTTGCCATCTATGAGTTTCAATCATGCGATCTTTTAGTTTCAATCTTGCGATCTTTTAGTTTCAAACTTCCTATCTTTGAATTTCAATCTTGCGATCTTCGAGTTTCAATCTTGCGATCTTTGAGTTTCAATCTTGCGATTTTTGAATTTCAATCTTGTGATCTTTGAGTTTCAATCTTGTGATCTTTGAGTTTTAATCTTGCGATCTTTGAGATTCAATCTTGCGATCTTTGAGTTTCAATCTTGCGATTTTTGAGTTTCAATCTTGCGATCTTTCAGTTTCAATTTTGCGATCTTTGAGTTTCAATCTTGCGATCTTTGAGTTTCAATCTTGCTATCTTTGAGTTTCAATCTTGCGATATTTGAGTTTCAATCTTGCGATTTTTGAGTTTCAATCTTGCGATCTTTCAGTTTCAATCTTGCGATCTTTGAGTTTCAATCTTGCGATCTTTGAGTTTCAATCTTGCTATCTTTGAGTTTCAATCTTGCGATCTTTGAGTTTCAATCTTGCGATCTTTGAGTTTCAATCTTGCGATCTTTGAGTTTCAATCTTGCGATCCTTAAATTTCAATCGTTCGATCTTTGAGTTTAAATCTTGCGATCTTTGAGTTTCAATCTTGCAATCTTTAAGTTTCAATCTTGCCATCTTTGAGATTCAATCTTGCTATCTTTGAGTTTGACTTGCGATCTTTGAGTTTCAATCTTGCGATCTTTGAGTTTCAATCTTGCGATCTTTGAGTTTCAATCTTGCGATCTTTGAGTTTCAATCTTGCGATCTTTGAGATTCAATCTTGCGATCTTTGAGTTTCAATCTTGCGATCTTTGAGTTTCAATCTTGCGATCTTTGAGTTTCAATCTTGCGATCTTTGAGTTTCAATCTTGCGATCTTTGAGTTTCAATCTTGCTATCTTTGAGTTTCAATCTTGCGATCTTTGAGTTTCAATCTTGCGATCTTTGAGTTTCAATCTTGCGATCTTTTAGTTTCAATCTTGCGATCTTTGAGTTTCAATCTTGCAATCTTTGAGATTCAATCTTGCTTTCTTTGAGTTTCAATCTTGCTATCTTTGAGTTTAAATCTTGCGATCTTTGAGTTTCAATCTTGCGATCTTTGAGTTTCAATCTTGCGATCCTTAAGTTTCAATCGTTCGATTTTTGAGTTTCAATCTTGCGATCTTTGAGTTTCAATCTTGCGATCTTTGAGTTTCAATCTTGCAATCTTTGAGATTCAATCTTGCTATCTTTGAGTTTGAATCTTGCAATCTTTGAGTTTCAATCTTGCCATTTTTGAGTTTCAATCTTGCGATCTTAGAGTTTAAATTTGCGATCTTTGAGTTTCAATCTTGCGATCTTTGAGTTTCAATCCTGCATTCTCTAAATTTCAATCTTGCAATCTTTGAGCTTTAATCTTGCGATATTTGAGTTTTAATCTTGTGATCTTTGAGTTTCAATCTTGCAATCTCTAAGTTTCAATCTTGCGATCTTTGAGTTTTAATCTTGCGATATTTGACTTTTTATCTTGTGATCTTTTGGTTTCAATCTTGCGATCTTTGAGTTTCAATCTTGCGATCTTTGAGTTTTAATCCTGCATTTTTTGAGTTTCAATCCTTCGATCTTTGAGTTTCAATCTTGCGATCTTTAGGTCTCATTCTTGAGATCTTTGACTTTCAATCTTGTGATCTTTGAGTTTCAATCCTGCATTCTTTGAGTTTCAATCCTTCGATCTTTGAGTTTCAATCATGCGATCTTTGAGTTTCAATCTTGCGATCTTTGAGTTTAATTCTTGCGATCTTTGAATTTCAATCTTGTGATCTTTGAGTTTCAATCTTGCGATTTTTGAGTTTCAATCATGCGATCTTTGAGTTTCAAACTTGCTATCTTTGAGTTTCAATCTTGCCATCTTTGATTTTTAATTTTGCGATCTTTGAGTTTTAAACTTGCGATCTTTGTGGTTCAATCTTGCAATCTCTAAATTTCAATCTTGCGATCTTTGAGTTTTAATCTTGCGATATTTGAGTTTTAATCTTGTGATCTTTTGGTTTCAATCTTGCGATCTTTGAGTTTCAATCTTGCGATCTTTGAGTTTCAATCCTGCATTCTTTGAGTTTCAATCTTGCGATCTTTTAGTTTCATTCTTGCGATCTTTGGGTTTCATGCTTGCGATCTTTGAGTTTCAATCTTGCGATCTTTGAGTTTGAATCTTGCGATCTTTGAGTTTCAATCATGCGATCTTTGAGTTTCAATCTTGCGATCTTTGAGTTTAATTCTTGCGATCTTTGAGTTTCAATCTTGCGATCTTTGAGTTTCAATCTTGCCATCTTTGAGTTTTAATCTTGCGAATTGAGTTTAAATCTTGCCATCTTTGAGTTTTATTCTTGCGATCTTTGAGTTTCAATCTTGCGATCTTTGAATTTCAATCTTGCCATCTATGAGTTTCAATCATGCGATCTTTTAGTTTCAATCTTGCGATCTTTTAGTTTCAAACTTGCTATCTTTGAATTTCAATCTTGCGATCTTCGAGTTTCAATCTTGCGATCTTTGAGTTTCAATCTTGCGATTTTTGAATTTCAATCTTGTGATCTTTGAGTTTCAATCTTGTGATCTTTGAGTTTCAATCTTGCGATCTTTGAGATTCAATCTTGCGATCTTTGAGTTTCAATCTTGCGATTTTTGAGTTTCAATCTTGCGATCTTTCAGTTTCAATCTTGCGATCTTTGAGTTTCAATCTTGCGATCTTTGAGTTTCAATCTTGCTATCTTTGAGTTTCAATCTTGCGATATTTGAGTTTCAATCTTGCGATTTTTGAGTTTCAATCTTGCGATCTTTCAGTTTCAATCTTGCGACCTTTGAGTTTCAATCTTGCGATCTTTGAGTTTCAATCTTGCTATCTTTGAGTTTCAATCTTGCGATCTTTGAGTTTCAATCTTGCGATCTTTGAGTTTCAATCTTGCGATCTTTGAGTTTCAATCTTGCGATCCTTAAATTTCAATCGTTCGATCTTTGAGT
This sequence comes from Stictocephala bisonia, assembly GCA_035578905.1. NCBI lineage: Eukaryota > Metazoa > Arthropoda > Insecta > Hemiptera > Membracidae > Stictocephala > Stictocephala bisonia. The sequence goes on from JAQJVL010001571.1 coordinate 7,091, forward strand.
TTTAATCTTGCGATCTTTGATTTTCAATCTTGCAATCTTTAAGTTTCAATCTTGCAATCTTTGAGATTCAATCTTGCTATCTTTGAGTTTGAATCTTGCAATCTTTGAGTTTCAATCTTGCCATTTTTGAGTTTCAATCTTGCGATCTTAGAGTTTTAATTTTGCGATCTTTGAGTTTCAATCTTGCGATCTTTGAGCTTCAATCTTGCGATCTTTGAGTTTCAATCTTGCAATCTCTAAATTTCAATCTTGCAATCTTTGAGTTTTAATCTTGCGATATTTGACTTTTAATCTTGTGATCTTTGAGTTTCAATCTTGCAATCTCTAAGTTCAATCTTGCGATCTTTGAGTTTTAATCTTGCGATATTTGACTTTTAATCTTGTAATCTTTTGGTTTCAATCTTGCGATCTTTGAGTTTCAATCTTGCGATCTTTGAGTTTCAATCCTGCATTCTTTGAGTTTCAATCCTTCGATCTTTGAGTTTCAATCTTGCGATCTTTAGGTCTCATTCTTGAGATCTTTGACTTTCAATCTTGCGATCTCTGAGTTTCAATCCTGCATTCTTTGAGTTTCAATCCTTCGATCTTTGAGTTTCAATCTTGCGATCTTTGAGTTTCAATCGTTCGATCTTTGAGTTTCAATCTTGCGATCTTTGAATTTCAATCTTGTGATCTTTGAGTTTCAATCTTGCGATTTTTGAGTTTCAATCATGCAATCTTTGAGTTTCAAACTTGCTATCTTTGAGTTTCAATCTTGCAATCTTTGATTTTAAATCTTGCGATCTTTGAGTTTCAGTCTTGCGATCTTTGAGTTTCAATCTTGCCATCTTTGATTTTCAATTTTGCGATCTTTGAGTTTTAAACTTGCGATCTTTGTGGTTCAATCTTGCAATCTCTAAATTTCAATCTTGCGATCTTTGAGTTTTAATCTTGTGATCTTTTGGTTTCAATCTTGCGATCTTTGAGTTTCAATCTTGCGATCTTTGAGTTTCAATCCTGCATTCTTTGAGTTTCAATCTTGCGATCTTTTAGTTTTATTCTTTCGATCTTTGGGTTTCATTCTTGCGATCTTTGAGTTTCAATCTTGCGATCTTTGAGTTTGAATCTTGCGATCTTTGAGTTTCAATCATGCGATCTTTGGGTTTCAATTTTGCGATCTTTGAGTTTCAATCTTGCGATCTTTGAGTTTCAATCTTGCTATCTTTGAGTTTCAATCTTGCGATATTTGAGTTTCAATCTTGCGATTTTTGAGTTTCAATCTTGCGATCTTTCAGTTTCAATCTTGCGATCTTTGAGTTTCAATCTTGCGATCTTTGAGTTTCAATCTTGCTATCTTTGAGTTTCAATCTTGCGATCTTTGAGTTTCAATCTTGCGATCTTTGAGTTTCAATCTTGCGATCTTTGAGTTTCAATCTTGCGATCCTTAAATTTCAATCGTTCGATCTTTGAGTTTAAATCTTGCGATCTTTGAGTTTCAATCTTGCAATCTTTAAGTTTCAATCTTGCCATCTTTGAGATTCAATCTTGCTATCTTTGAGTTTGAATCTTGCAATCTTTGAGTTTCAATCTTGCCATTTTTGAGTTTCAATCTTGCGATCTTAGAGTTTTAATTTTGCGATCTTTAAGTTTCAATCTTGCGATCTTTGAGTTTCAATCTTGCGATCTTTGAGTTTCAATCTTGCAATCTCTAAATTTCAATCTTGCAATCTTTGAGTTTTAATCTTGCGATATTTGAGTTTTAATCTTGTGATCTTTGAGTTTCAATCTTGCAATCTCTAAGTTTCAATCTTGCGATCTTTGAGTTTTAATCTTGCGATATTTGACTTTTAATCTTGTGATCTTTTGGTTTCAATCTTGCGATCTTTGAGTTTCAATCTTGCGATCTTTGAGTTTCAATCCTGCATTCTTTGAGTTTCAATCCTTCGATCTTTGAGTTTCAATCTTGCGATCTTTAGGTCTCATTCTTGAGATCTTTGACTTTCAATCTTGCGATCTTTGAGTTTCAATCCTGCATTCTTTGAGTTTCAATCCTTCGATCTTTGAGTTTCAATCTTGCGATCTTTAGGTCTCATTCTTGAGATCTTTGACTTTCAATCTTGCGATCTTTGAGTTTCAATCCTGCATTCTTTGAGTTTCAATCCTTCGATCTTTGAGTTTCAGTCTTGCGATCTTTGAGTTTCAATCGTTCGATCTTTGAGTTTCAATCTTGCGATCTTTGAATTTCAATCTTGTGATCTTTGAGTTTCAATCTTGCGATTTTTGAGTTTCAATCATGCGATCTTTGAGTTTCAAACTTGTTATCTTTGAGTTTCAATCTTGCAATCTTTGATTTTAAATCTTGCGATCTTTGAGTTTCAGTCTTGCGATCTTTGAGTTTCAATCTTGCCATCTTTGATTTTCAATTTTGCGATCTTTGAGTTTTAAACTTGCGATCTTTGTGGTTCAATCTTGCAATCTCTAAATTTCAATCTTGCGATCTTTGAGTTTTAATCTTGCGATATTTGAGTTTTAATCTTGTGATCTTTTGGTTTCAATCTTGCGATCTTTGAGTTTCAATCTTGCGATCTTTGAGTTTCAATCCTGCATTCTTTGAGTTTCAATCTTGCGATCTTTTAGTTTCATTCTTGCGATCTTTGGGTTTCATTCTTGCGATCTTTGAGTTTCAATCTTGCGATCTTTGAGTTTGAATCTTGCGATCTTTGAGTTTCAATCATGCGATCTTTGAGTTTCAATCTTGCGATCTTTGAGTTTAATTCTTGCGATCTTTGAGTTTCAATCTTGCGATCTTTGAGTTTCAATCTTGCCATCTTTGAGTTTTAATCTTGCGAATTGAGTTTAAATCTTGCCATCTTGGAGTTTTATTCTTGCGATCTTTGAGTTTCAATCTTGCGATCTTTGAATTTCAATCTTGCCATCTATGAGTTTCAATCATGCGATCTTTTAGTTTCAATCTTGCGATCTTTTAGTTTCAAACTTGCTATCTTTGAATTTCAATCTTGCGATCTTTGAGATTCAATCTTGCGATCTTTGAGTTTCAATCTTGCGATTTTTGAGTTTCAATCTTGCGATCTTTCAGTCTCAATCTTGCGATCTTTGAGTTTCAATCTTGCGATCTTTGAGTTTCAATCTTGCTATCTTTGAGTTTAAATCTTGCGATATTTGAGTTTCAATCTTGCGATTTTTGAGTTTTAATCTTGCGATCTTTTAGTTTCAATCTTGCGATCTTTGAGTTTCAATCTTGCGATCTTTGAGTTTCAATCTTGCTATCTTTGAGTTTCAATCTTGCGATCTTTGAGTTTCAATCTTGCGATCTTTGAGTTTCAATCTTGCGATCTTTGAAATTCAATCTTGCGAACCTTAAATATCAATCGTTCGATCTTTGAGTTTTAATCTTGCGATCTTTGAGTTTCAATCTTGCAATCTTTAAGTTTCAATCTTGCAATCTTTGAGATTCAATCTTGCTATCTTTGAGTTTGAATCTTGCAATCTTTGAGTTTCAATCTTGCCATTTTTGAGTTTCAATCTTGCGATCTTAGAGTTTAAATTTTGCGATCTTTGAGTTTCAATCTTGCGATCTTTGAGTTTCAATCCTGCATTCTCTAAATTTCAATCTTGCAATCTTTGAGCTTTAATCTTGCGATATTTGAGTTTTAATCTTGTGATCTTTGAGTTTCAATCTTGCAATCTCTAAGTTTCAATCTTGCGATCTTTGAGTTTTAATCTTGCGATATTTGACTTTTTATCTTGTGATCTTTTGGTTTCAATCTTGCGATCTTTGAGTTTCAATCTTGCGATCTTTGAGTTTTAATCCTGCATTTTTTGAGTTTCAATCCTTCGATCTTTGAGTTTCAATCTTGCGATCTTTAGGTCTCATTCTTGAGATCTTTGACTTTCAATCTTGTGATCTTTGAGTTTCAATCCTGCATTCTTTGAGTTTCAATCCTTCGATCTTTGAGTTTCAATCTTGCGATCTTTGAGTTTCAATCGTTCGATCTTTGAGTTTCAATCTTGCGATCTTTGAATTTCAATCTTGTGATCTTTGAGTTTCAATCTTGCGATTTTTGAGTTTCAATCATGCGATCTTTGAGTTTCAAACTTGCTATCTTTGAGTTTCAATCTTGCAATCTTTGATTTAAAATCTTGCGATCTTTGAGTTTCAGTCTTGCGATCTTTGAGTTTTAATCTTGCCATCTTTGATTTTTAATTTTGCGATCTTTGAGTTTTAAACTTGCGATCTTTGTGGTTCAATCTTGCAATCTCTAAATTTCAATCTTGCGATCTTTGAGTTTCAATCTTGCGATCTTTGAGTTTCAATCTTGCGATCTTTGAGTTTCAATCTTGCGATCTTTGAGTTTCAATCTTGCGATCTTTTAGTTTCATTCTTGCGATCTTTGGGTTTCATGCTTGCGATCTTTGAGTTTCAATCTTGCGATCTTTGAGTTTGAATCTTGCGATCTTTGAGTTTCAATCATGCGATCTTTGAGTTTCAATCTTGCGATCTTTGAGTTTAATTCTTGCGATCTTTGAGTTTCAATCTTGCGATCTTTGAGTTTCAATCTTGCCATCTTTGAGTTTTAATCTTGCGAATTGAGTTTAAATCTTGCCATCTTTAAGTTTTATTCTCGCGATCTTTGAGTTTCAATCTTGCGATCTTTGAATTTCAATCTTGCCATCTATGAGTTTCAATCATGCGATCTTTTAGTTTCAATCTTGCGATCTTTTAGTTTCAAACTTGCTATCTTTGAATTTCAATCTTGCGATCTTCGAGTTTCAATCTTGCGATCTTTGAGTTTCAATCTTGCGATTTTTGAATTTCAATCTTGTGATCTTTGAGTTTCAATCTTGTGATCTTTGAGTTTCAATCTTGCGATCTTTGAGATTCAATCTTGCGATCTTTGAGTTTCAATCTTGCGATTTTTGAGTTTCAATCTTGCGATCTTTCAGTTTCAATCTTGCGATCTTTGAGTTTCAATCTTGCGATCTTTGAGTTTCAATCTTGCTATCTTTGAGTTTCAATCTTGCGATATTTGAGTTTCAATCTTGCGATTTTTGAGTTTCAATCTTGCGATCTTTCAGTTTCAATCTTGCGATCTTTGAGTTTCAATCTTGCGATCTTTGAGTTTCAATCTTGCTATCTTTGAGTTTCAATCTTGCGATCTTTGAGTTTCAATCTTGCGATCTTTGAGTTTCAATCTTGCGATCTTTGAGTTTCAATCTTGCGATCCTTAAATTTCAATCGTTCGATCTTTGAGTTTTAATCTTGCGATCTTTGATTTTCAATCTTGCAATCTTTAAGTTTCAATCTTGCAATCTTTGAGATTCAATCTTGCTATCTTTGAGTTTGAATCTTGCAATCTTTGAGTTTCAATCTTGCCATTTTTGAGTTTCAATCTTGCGATCTTAGAGTTTTAATTTTGCGATCTTTGAGTTTCAATCTTGCGATCTTTGAGCTTCAATCTTGCGATCTTTGAGTTTCAATCTTGCAATCTCTAAATTTCAATCTTGCAATCTTTGAGTTTTAATCTTGCGATATTTGACTTTTAATCTTGTGATCTTTGAGTTTCAATCTTGCAATCTCTAAGTTCAATCTTGTGATCTTTGAGTTTTAATCTTGCGATATTTGACTTTTAATCTTGTAATCTTTTGGTTTCAATCTTGCGATCTTTGAGTTTCAATCTTGCGATCTTTGAGTTTCAATCCTGCATTCTTTGAGTTTCAATCCTTCGATCTTTGAGTTTCAATCTTGCGATCTTTAGGTCTCATTCTTGAGATCTTTGACTTTCAATCTTGCGATCTTTGAGTTTCAATCCTGCATTCTTTGAGTTTCAATCCTTCGATCTTTGAGTTTCAATCTTGCGATCTTTGAGTTTCAATCGTTCGATCTTTGAGTTTCAATCTTGCGATCTTTGAATTTCAATCTTGTGATCTTTGAGTTTCAATCTTGCGATTTTTGAGTTTCAATCATGCAATCTTTGAGTTTCAAACTTGCTATCTTTGAGTTTCAATCTTGCAATCTTTGATTTTAAATCTTGCGATCTTTGAGTTTCAGTCTTGCGATCTTTGAGTTTCAATCTTGCCATCTTTGATTTTCAATCTTGCGATCTTTGAGTTTTAATCTTGCGATATTTGAGTTTTAATCTTGTGATCTTTTGGTTTCAATCTTGCGATCTTTGAGTTTCAATCTTGCGATCTTTGAGTTTCAATCCTGCATTCTTTGAGTTTCAATCTTGCGATCTTTTAGTTTCATTCTTGCGATCTTTGGGTTTCATTCTTGCGATCTTTGAGTTTCAATCTTGCGATCTTTGAGTTTGAATCTTGCGATCTTTGAGTTTCAATCATGCGATCTTTGAGTTTCAATCTTGCGATCTTTGAGTTTAATTCTTGCGATCTTTGAGTTTCAATCTTGCGATCTTTGAGTTTCAATCTTGCCATCTTTGAGTTTTAATCTTGCGAATTTGAGTTTAAATCTTGCCATCTTTGAGTTTTAATCTTGCGATCTTTGAGTTTCAATCTTGCGATCTTTGAATTTCAATCTTGCCATCTATGAGTTTCAATCATGCGATCTTTTAGTTTCAATCTTGCGATCTTTGAGTTTCAATCTTGCGATCTTTGAGTTTCAATCTTGCGATCTTTGAGTTTCAATCTTGCGATCTTTGAGTTTCAATCTTGCGATCTTTGAGTTTCAATCTTGCGATCTTTGAGTTTCAATCTTGCTATCTTTGAGTTTCAATCTTGCGATCTTTGAGTTTCAATCTTGCGATCTTTGAGTTTCAATCTTGCGATCTTTGAGTTTCAATCTTGCGATCTTTGAGTTTCAATCTTGCGATCTTTGAGTTTCAATCTTGCGATCTTTGAGTTTCAATCTTGCGATCTTTGAGTTTCAATCTTGCGATCTTTGAGTTTCAATCTTGCGATCTTTGAGTTTCAATCTTGCGATCTTTGAGTTTCAATCTTGCGATCTTTGAGTTTCAATCTTGCGATCTTTGAGTTTCAATCTTGCTATCTTTGAGTTTCAATCTTGCGATCTTTGAGTTTCAATCTTGCGATCTTTGAGTTTCAATCTTGCGATCTTTGAGTTTCAATCTTGCGATCTTTGAGTTTCAATCTTGCGATCTTTGAGTTTCAATCTTGCGATCTTTGAGTTTCAATCTTGCGATCTTTGAGTTTCAATCTTGCGATCTTTGAGTTTCAATCTTGCGATCTTTGAGTTTCAATCTTGCGATCTTTGAGTTTCAATCTTGCGATCTTTGAGTTTCAATCTTGCGATCTTTGAGTTTCAATCTTGCGATCTTTGAGTTTCAATCTTGCGATCTTTGAGTTTCAATCTTGCGATCTTTGAGTTTCAATCTTGCGATCTTTGAGTTTCAATCTTGCGATCTTTGAGTTTCAATCTTGCGATCTTTGAGTTTCAATCTTGCGATTTTTGAGTTTCAATCTTGCGATCTTTGAGTTTCAATCTTGCGATCTTTGAGTTTCAATCTTGCGATCTTTGAGTTTCAATCTTGCGATCTTTGAGTTTCAATCTTGCGATCTTTGAGTTTCAATCTTGCAATCTTTGAGTTTTAATCTTGCGATATTTGACTTTTAATCTTGTGATCTTTGAGTTTCAATCTTGCAATCTCTAAGTTCAATCTTGCGATCTTTGAGTTTTAATCTTGCGATATTTGACTTTTAATCTTGTAATCTTTTGGTTTCAATCTTGCGATCTTTGAGTTTCAATCTTGCGATCTTTGAGTTTCAATCCTGCATTCTTTGAGTTTCAATCCTTCGATCTTTGAGTTTCAATCTTGCGATCTTTAGGTCTCATTCTTGAGATCTTTGACTTTCAATCTTGCGATCTCTGAGTTTCAATCCTGCATTCTTTGAGTTTCAATCCTTCGATCTTTGAGTTTCAATCTTGCGATCTTTGAGTTTCAATCGTTCGATCTTTGAGTTTCAATCTTGCGATCTTTGAATTTCAATCTTGTGATCTTTGAGTTTCAATCTTGCGATTTTTGAGTTTCAATCATGCAATCTTTGAGTTTCAAACTTGCTATCTTTGAGTTTCAATCTTGCAATCTTTGATTTTAAATCTTGCGATCTTTGAGTTTCAGTCTTGCGATCTTTGAGTTTCAATCTTGCCATCTTTGATTTTCAATTTTGCGATCTTTGAGTTTTAAACTTGCGATCTTTGTGGTTCAATCTTGCAATCTCTAAATTTCAATCTTGCGATCTTTGAGTTTTAATCTTGTGATCTTTTGGTTTCAATCTTGCGATCTTTGAGTTTCAATCTTGCGATCTTTGAGTTTCAATCCTGCATTCTTTGAGTTTCAATCTTGCGATCTTTTAGTTTTATTCTTTCGATCTTTGGGTTTCATTCTTGCGATCTTTGAGTTTCAATCTTGCGATCTTTGAGTTTGAATCTTGCGATCTTTGAGTTTCAATCATGCGATCTTTGAGTTTCAATCTTGCGATCTTTGAGTTTAATTCTTGCGATCTTTGAGTTTCAATCTTGCGATCTTTGAGTTTCAATCTTGCCATCTTTGAGTTTTAATCTTGCGAATTGAGTTTAAATCTTGCCATCTTTGAGTTTTATTCTTGCGATCTTTGAGTTTCAATTTTGCGATCTTTGAATTTCAATCTTGCCATCTATGAGTTTCAATCATGCGATCTTTTAGTTTCAATCTTGCGATCTTCGAGTTTCAATCTTGCGATCTTTGAGTTTCAATCTTGCGATTTTTGAATTTCAATCTTGTGATCTTTGAGTTTCAATCTTGTGATCTTTGAGTTTCAATCTTGCGATCTTTGAGATTCAATCTTGCGATCTTTGAGTTTCAATCTTGCGATTTTTGAGTTTCAATCTTGCGATCTTTCAGTTTCAATCTTGCGATCTTTGAGTTTCAATCCTGCATTCTTTGAGTTTCAATCCTTCGATCTTTGAGTTTCAATCTTGCGATCTTTGAGTTTCAATCGTTCAATCTTTGAGTTTCAATCTTGCGATATTTGAATTTCAATCTTGTGATCTTTGAGTTTCAATCTTGCGATTTTTGAGTTTCAATCATGCGATCTTTGAGTTTCAAACTTGCAATCTTTGATTTTAAATCTTGCGATCTTTGAGTTTCAGTCTTGCGATCTTTGAGTTTCAATCTTGCCATCTTTGATTTTCAATTTTGCGATCTTTGAGTTTTAAACTTGCGATCTTTGTGGTTCAATCTTGCAATCTCTAAATTTCAATCTTGCGATCTTTGAGTTTTAATCTTGCGATATTTGAGTTTTAATCTTGTGATCTTTTGGTTTCAATCTTGCGATCTTTGAGTTTCAATCTTGCGATCTTTGAGTTTCAATCCTGCATTCTTTGAGTTTCAATCTTGCGATCTTTTAGTTTCATTCTTGCGATCTTTGGGTTTCATGCTTGCGATCTTTGAGTTTCAATCTTGCGATCTTTGAGTTTGAATCTTGCGATCTTTGAGTTTCAATCATGCGATCTTTGAGTTTCAATCTTGCGATCTTTGAGTTTCAATCTTGCGATCTTTGAGTTTCAATCTTGCTATCTTTGAGTTTCAATCTTGCGATCTTTGAGTTTCAATCTTGCGATCTTTGAGTTTCAATCTTGCGATCTTTGAGTTTCAATCTTGCGATCTTAGAATTTCAATCTTGCGATCTTTGAGTTTTAATCTTGCGATCTTTGAGTTTCAATCTTGCAATCTTTAAGTTTCAATCTTGCAATCTTTGAGTTTCAATCTTGCTATCTTTGAGTTTCAATCTTGCAATCTTTGAGTTTCAATCTTGCGATTTTTGAGTTTCAATCTTGCGATCTTTGAGTTTCAATCTTGCGATCTTTGAGTTTCAATCTTGCGATCTTTGAGTTTCAATCTTGCGATCTTTGAGTTTCAATCTTGCGATCTTTGAGTTTCAATCTTGCGATCTTTGAGTTTCAATCGTTGCGATCTTTGAGTTTCAATCTTGCGATCTTTGAGTTTCAATCTTGCTATCTTTGAGTTTTAGTCTTGCGATCTTTGAGTTTCAATCTTGCCATCTTTGAGTTTAAATTTTGCGATCTTTGAGTTTTAAACTTGCGATCTTTGTGGTTCAATCTTGCTATCTTTGAGTTTCAATCTTGCGATCTTCGAGTTTCAATCTTGCTATCTTTGAGTTTCAATCTTGCGATTTTTGAGTTTCAATCTTGCGATCTTTGAGTTTCAAACTTGCGATCTTTGAGTTTTAATCTTGCGATCATTGAGTTTAAATCTTGCGATCTTTGAGTTTCAATCTTGCGATCTTTGAGTTTCAATCTTGCTATCTTTGAGTTTCAATCTTGCTATCTTTGAGTTTAAATCTTGCGATCTTTGAGTTTCAATCCTGCATTCTTTGAGCTTCAGTCTTATGATCTTTGAGTTTCAATCTTGCCATCTTTGAGTTTCAATTTTGCGATCTTTGAGTTTTAAACTTGCGATCTTTGTGGTTCAATCTTGCTATCTATGAGTTTTAATCTTGCGATCTTTGAGTTTCAATCTTGCGATCTTTGAGTTTCAATCTTGCAATCTCTAAATTTCAATCTTGCGATCTTTGAGTTTTAATCTTGCGATATTTGAGTTTTAATCTTGTTTTTTTTGGTTTCAATCTTGCGATCTTTGAGTTTCAGTCTTGCGATCTTTGAGTTTCAATCTTGCCATCTTTGAGTTTCAATTTTGCGATCTTTGAGTTTTAAACTTGCGATCTTTTTGGTTCAATCTTGCTATCTTTAAGTTTCAATCTTGCGATCTTTGAGTTTCAATCTTGCGATCTTTGAGTTTCAATCTTGCAATCTCTAAGTTTCAATCTTGCGATCTTTGAGTTTTAATCTTGCGATATTTGACTTTTAATCTTGTGATCTTTTGGTTTCAATCTTGCGATCTTTGAGTTTCAATTTTGCGATCTTTGAGTTTCAATCCTGCATTCTTTGAGTTTCAATCCTTCGATCTTTGAGTTTCAATCTTGCGATCTTTGGGTCTTATTCTTGCGATCTTTGATTTTCAATCTTGCGATCTTTTAGTTTCAATCTTGAGATCTTTGAGTTTCAATCTTGCTATTTTTTAATTTCAATCTTGCTATCTTTGACTTTCAATCTTGCGATCTTTGAGTTTCAATCCTGCATTCTTTGAGTTTCAATCCTTCGATCTTTGAGTTTCAATCTTGCGATCTTTGGTTCTCATTATTGTGATCTTTGATTTTCAATCTTGCGATCTTTGAGTTTCAACCTTGCGATCTTTGAGTTTCAATCTTGCGATCTTTGAGTTTCAATTTTTTGATCTTTGAGTTTCAATCTTGCGATCTTTGAATTTCAATCTTGTGATCTTTGAGTTTCAATCTTGCGATTTTTGAGTTTCAATCATGCGATCTTTGAGTTTTAAACTTGCTATCTTTGAGTATCAATCTTGCAATCTTTGATTTTAAATCTTGCGATCTTTGAGTTTCAGTCTTGCGATCTTTGAGTTTCAATCTTGCCATCTTTGATTTTCAATTTTGCGATCTTTGAGTTTTAAACTTGCGATCTTTGTGGTTCAATCTTGCTATCTTTGAGTTTTAATCTTGCGATCTTTGAGTTTCAATCTTGCGATCTTTAAGTTTCAATCTTGCAATCTCTAAATTTTAATCTTGCGATCTTTGAGTTTTAATCTTGCGATATTTGAGTTTTAATTTTGTGATCTTTTGGTTTCAATCTTGCGATCTTTGAGTTTCAATCTTGCGATCTTTGAGTTTCAATCCTGCATTCTTTGAGTTTCAATCTTGCGATCTTTGAGTTTGAATCTTGCGATCTTTGAGTTTCAATCATGCGATCTTTGAGTTTCAATCTTGCGATCTTTGAGTTTCAATCTTGCGATCTTTGAGTTTCAATCTTGCTATCTTTGAGTTTCAATCTTGCGATCTTTGAGTTTCAATCTTGCCATCTTTGAGTTTTAATCTTGCGAATTGAGTTTAAATCTTGCCATCTTTGAGTTTTATTCTTGCGATCTTTGAGTTTCAATCTTGCGATCTTTGAATTTCAATCTTGCCATCTATGAGTTTCAATCATGCGATCTTTGAGTTTCAATCTTGCGATCTTTTAGTTTCAATCTTGCGATCTTTGAGTTTCAATCTTGCGATCTTTGAGTTTCAATCTTGTGATCTTTGAGTTTCAATCTTGCAATCTTTGAGTTTCAATCTTGCGATCTTTGAGTTTTAATCTTGTGATCTTTGAGTTTCAATCTTGCGATCTTGAGATTCAATCTTGCGATCTTTGAGTTTCAATCTTGCGATATTTGAGTTTCAATCTTGCGATCTTTGAGTTTCAATCTTGCGATCTTTGAGTTTCAATCTTGCGATCTTTAGGTCTCATTCTTGAGATCTTTGACTTTCAATCTTGCGATCTTTGAGTTTCAATCCTGCATTCTTTGAGTTTCAATCCTTCGATCTTTGAGTTTCAATCTTGCGATCTTTGAGTTTCAATCGTTCGATCTTTGAGTTTCAATCTTGCGATCTTTGAATTTCAATCTTGTGATCTTTGAGTTTCAATCTTGCGATTTTTGAGTTTCAATCATGCGATCTTTGAGTTTCAAACTTGCTATCTTTGAGTTTCAATCTTGCAATCTTTGATTTTAAATCTTGCGATCTTTGAGTTTCAGTCTTGCGATCTTTGAGTTTCAATCTTGCCATCTTTGATTTTTAATTTTGCGATCTTTGAGTTTTAAACTTGCGATCTTTGTGGTTCAATCTTGCAATCTCTAAATTTCAATCTTGCGATCTTTGAGTTTTAATCTTGCGATATTTGAGTTTTAATCTTGTGATCTTTTGGTTTCAATCTTGCGATCTTTGAGTTTCAATCTTGCGATCTTTGAGTTTCAATCCTGCATTCTTTGAGTTTCAATCTTGCGATCTTTTAGTTTCATTCTTGCGATCTTTGGGTTTCATGCTTGCGATCTTTGAGTTTCAATCTTGCGATCTTTGAGTTTGAATCTTGCGATCTTTGAGTTTCAATCATGCGATCTTTGAGTTTCAATCTTGCGATCTTTGAGTTTAATTCTTGCGATTTTTGAGTTTCAATCTTGCGATCTTTGAGTTTCAATCTTGCCATCTTTGAGTTTTAATCTTGCGAATTGAGTTTAAATCTTGCCATCTTTGAGTTTTATTCTTGCGATCTTTGAGTTTCAATCTTGCGATCTTTGAATTTCAATCTTGCCATCTATGAGTTTCAATCATGCGATCTTTTAGTTTCAATCTTGCGATCTTTTAGTTTCAAACTTGCTATCTTTGAATTTCAATCTTGCGATCTTCGAGTTTCAATCTTGCGATCTTTGAGTTTCAATCTTGCGATCTTTGAGTTTCAATCGTTCGATCTTTGAGTTTCAATCTTGCGATCTTTGATTTCAATCTTGCCATCTATGAGTTTCAATCATGCGATCTTTTAGTTTCAATCTTGCGATCTTTTAGTTTCAAACTTGCTATCTTTGAATTTCAATCTTGCGATCTTCGAGTTTCAATCTTGCGATCTTTGAGTTTCAATCTTGCGATTTTTGAATTTCAATCTTGTGATCTTTGAGTTTCAATCTTGTGATCTTTGAGTTTCAATCTTGCGATCCTTGAGTTTCAATCGTTCGATCTTTGAGTTTCAATCTTGCGATCTTTGAGTTTCAATCTTGCTATCTTTGAGTTTCAATCTTGCGATCTTTGAGTTTCAATCTTGCGATCTTTGAGTTTCAATCTTGCTATCTTTGAGTTTCAATCTTGCGATCTTTGAGTTTCAATCTTGCGATCTTTGAGTTTCAATCTTGCGATCTTTGAGTTTCAATCTTGCGATCCTTAAATTTCAATCGTTCGATCTTTGAGTTTTAATCTTGCGATCTTTGATTTTCAATCTTGCAATCCTTAAGTTTCAATCTTGCAATCTTTGAGATTCAATCTTGCTATCTTTGAGTTTGAATCTTGCAATCTTTGAGTTTCAATCTTGCCATTTTTGAGTTTCAATCTTGCGATCTTAGAGTTTCAATTTTGCGATCTTTGAGTTTTAATCTTGCGATATTTGAGTTTTAATCTTGTGATCTTTGAGTTTCAATCTTGCAATCTCTAAGTTTCAATCTTGCGATCTTTGAGTTTTAATCTTGCGATATTTGACTTTTAATCTTGTGATCTTTTGGTTTCAATCTTGCGATCTTTGAGTTTCAATCTTGCGATCTTTGAGTTTCAATCCTGCATTCTTTGAGTTTCAATCCTTCGATCTTTGAGTTTCAATCTTGCGATCTTTAGGTCTCATTTTTGAGATCTTTGACTTTCAATCTTGCGATCTTTGAGTTTTAATCCTGCATTCTTTGAGTTTCAATCCTTCGATCTTTGAGTTTCAATCTTGCGATCTTTGAGTTTCAATCGTTCGATCTTTGAGTTTCAATCTTGCGATCTTTGAATTTCAATCTTGTGATCTTTGAGTTTCAATCTTGCGATCTTTGAGTTTCAATCTTGCTATCTTTGAGTTTCAATCTTGCTATCTTTGAGTTTAAATCTTGCGATCTTTGAGTTTCAATCCTGCATTCTTTGAGCTTCAGTCTTATGATCTTTGAGTTTCAATCTTGCCATCTTTGAGTTTCAATTTTGCGATCTTTGAGTTTTAAACTTGCGATCTTTGTGGTTCAATCTTGCTATCTATGAGTTTTAATCTTGCGATCTTTGAGTTTCAATCTTGCGATCTTTGAGTTTCAATCTTGCAATCTCTAAATTTCAATCTTGCGATCTTTGAGTTTTAATCTTGCGATATTTGAGTTTTAATCTTGTTTTTTTTGGTTTCAATCTTGCGATCTTTGAGTTTCAGTCTTGCGATCTTTGAGTTTCAATCTTGCCATCTTTGAGTTTCAATTTTGCGATCTTTGAGTTTTAAACTTGCGATCTTTTTGGTTCAATCTTGCTATCTTTAAGTTTCAATCTTGCGATCTTTGAGTTTCAATCTTGCGATCTTTGAGTTTCAATCTTGCAATCTCTAAGTTTCAATCTTGCGATCTTTGAGTTTTAATCTTGCGATATTTGACTTTTAATCTTGTGATCTTTTGGTTTCAATCTTGCGATCTTTGAGTTTCAATTTTGCGATCTTTGAGTTTCAATCCTGCATTCTTTGAGTTTCAATCCTTCGATCTTTGAGTTTCAATCTTGCGATCTTTGGGTCTTATTCTTGCGATCTTTGATTTTCAATCTTGCGATCTTTTAGTTTCAATCTTGAGATCTTTGAGTTTCAATCTTGCTATTTTTTAATTTCAATCTTGCTATCTTTGACTTTCAATCTTGCGATCTTTGAGTTTCAATCCTGCATTCTTTGAGTTTCAATCCTTCGATCTTTGAGTTTCAATCTTGCGATCTTTGGTTCTCATTATTGTGATCTTTGATTTTCAATCTTGCGATCTTTGAGTTTCAACCTTGCGATCTTTGAGTTTCAATCTTGCGATCTTTGAGTTTCAATTTTTTGATCTTTGAGTTTCAATCTTGCGATCTTTGAATTTCAATCTTGTGATCTTTGAGTTTCAATCTTGCGATTTTTGAGTTTCAATCATGCGATCTTTGAGTTTTAAACTTGCTATCTTTGAGTATCAATCTTGCAATCTTTGATTTTAAATCTTGCGATCTTTGAGTTTCAGTCTTGCGATCTTTGAGTTTCAATCTTGCCATCTTTGATTTTCAATTTTGCGATCTTTGAGTTTTAAACTTGCGATCTTTGTGGTTCAATCTTGCTATCTTTGAGTTTTAATCTTGCGATCTTTGAGTTTCAATCTTGCGATCTTTAAGTTTCAATCTTGCAATCTCTAAATTTTAATCTTGCGATCTTTGAGTTTTAATCTTGCGATATTTGAGTTTTAATTTTGGTTTCAATCTTGCGATCTTTGAGTTTCAATCTTGCGATCTTTGAGTTTCAATCCTGCATTCTTTGAGTTTCAATCTTGCGATCTTTGAGTTTGAATCTTGCGATCTTTGAGTTTCAATCATGCGATCTTTGAGTTTCAATCTTGCGATCTTTGAGTTTCAATCTTGCGATCTTTGAGTTTCAATCTTGCTATCTTTGAGTTTCAATCTTGCGATCTTTGAGTTTCAATCTTGCCATCTTTGAGTTTTAATCTTGCGAATTGAGTTTAAATCTTGCCATCTTTGAGTTTTATTCTTGCGATCTTTGAGTTTCAATCTTGCGATCTTTGAATTTCAATCTTGCCATCTATGAGTTTCAATCATGCGATCTTTGAGTTTCAATCTTGCGATCTTTTAGTTTCAATCTTGCGATCTTTGAGTTTCAATATTGCGATTTTTGAATTTCAATCTTGTGATCTTTGTGTTTCAATCTTGCAATCTTTGAGTTTTAATCTTGCGATATTTGAGTTTTAATCTTGTGATCTTTGAGTTTCAATCTTGCAATCTCTAAGATTCAATCTTGCGATCTTTGAGTTTTAATCTTGCGATATTTGACTTTTAATCTTGTGATCTTTTGGCTTCAATCTTGCGATCTTTGAGTTTCAATCTTGCGATCTTTGAGTTTCAATCCTGCATTCTTTGAGTTTCAATCCTTCGATCTTTGAGTTTCAATCTTGCGATCTTTAGGTCTCATTCTTGAGATCTTTGACTTTCAATCTTGCGATCTTTGAGTTTCAATCCTGCATTCTTTGAGTTTCAATCCTTCGATCTTTGAGTTTCAATCTTGCGATCTTTGAGTTTCAATCGTTCGATCTTTGAGTTTCAATCTTGCGATCTTTGAATTTCAATCTTGTGATCTTTGAGTTTCAATCTTGCGATTTTTGAGTTTCAATCATGCGATCTTTGAGTTTCAAACTTGCTATCTTTGAGTTTCAATCTTGCAATCTTTGATTTTAAATCTTGCGATCTTTGAGTTTCAGTCTTGCGATCTTTGAGTTTCAATCTTGCCATCTTTGATTTTTAATTTTGCGATCTTTGAGTTTTAAACTTGCGATCTTTGTGGTTCAATCTTGCAATCTCTAAATTTCAATCTTGCGATCTTTGAGTTTTAATCTTGCGATATTTGAGTTTTAATCTTGTGATCTTTTGGTTTCAATCTTGCGATCTTTGAGTTTCAATCTTGCGATCTTTGAGTTTCAATCCTGCATTCTTTGAGTTTCAATCTTGCGATCTTTTAGTTTCATTCTTGCGATCTTTGGGTTTCATGCTTGCGATCTTTGAGTTTCAATCTTGCGATCTTTGAGTTTGAATCTTGCGATCTTTGAGTTTCAATCATGCGATCTTTGAGTTTCAATCTTGCGATCTTTGAGTTTAATTCTTGCGATTTTTGAGTTTCAATCTTGCGATCTTTGAGTTTCAATCTTGCCATCTTTGAGTTTTAATCTTGCGAATTGAGTTTAAATCTTGCCATCTTTGAGTTTTATTCTTGCGATCTTTGAGTTTCAATCTTGCGATCTTTGAATTTCAATCTTGCCATCTATGAGTTTCAATCATGCGATCTTTTAGTTTCAATCTTGCGATCTTTTAGTTTCAAACTTGCTATCTTTGAATTTCAATCTTGCGATCTTCGAGTTTCAATCTTGCGATCTTTGAGTTTCAATCTTGCGATTTTTGAATTTCAATCTTGTGATCTTTGAGTTTCAATCTTGTGATCTTTGAGTTTCAATCTTGCGATCCTTGAGTTTCAATCGTTCGATCTTTGAGTTTCAATCTTGCGATCTTTGAGTTTCAATCTTGCTATCTTTGAGTTTCAATCTTGCGATCTTTGAGTTTCAATCTTGCGATCTTTGAGTTTCAATCTTGCTATCTTTGAGTTTCAATCTTGCGATCTTTGAGTTTCAATCTTGCGATCTTTGAGTTTCAATCTTGCGATCTTTGAGTTTCAATCTTGCGATCCTTAAATTTCAATCGTTCGATCTTTGAGTTTTAATCTTGCGATCTTTGATTTTCAATCTTGCAATCCTTAAGTTTCAATCTTGCAATCTTTGAGATTCAATCTTGCTATCTTTGAGTTTGAATCTTGCAATCTTTGAGTTTCAATCTTGCCATTTTTGAGTTTCAATCTTGCGATCTTAGAGTTTCAATTTTGCGATCTTTGAGTTTTAATCTTGCGATATTTGAGTTTTAATCTTGTGATCTTTGAGTTTCAATCTTGCAATCTCTAAGTTTCAATCTTGCGATCTTTGAGTTTTAATCTTGCGATATTTGACTTTTAATCTTGTGATCTTTTGGTTTCAATCTTGCGATCTTTGAGTTTCAATCTTGCGATCTTTGAGTTTCAATCCTGCATTCTTTGAGTTTCAATCCTTCGATCTTTGAGTTTCAATCTTGCGATCTTTAGGTCTCATTTTTGAGATCTTTGACTTTCAATCTTGCGATCTTTGAGTTTTAATCCTGCATTCTTTGAGTTTCAATCCTTCGATCTTTGAGTTTCAATCTTGCGATCTTTGAGTTTCAATCGTTCGATCTTTGAGTTTCAATCTTGCGATCTTTGAATTTCAATCTTGTGATCTTTGAGTTTCAATCTTGCGATTTTTGAGTTTCAATCATGCGATCTTTGAGTTTCAAACTTGCTATCTTTGAGTTTCAATCTTGCAATCTTTGATTTTAAATCTTGCGATCTTTGAGTTTCAGTCTTGCGATCTTTGAGTTTAAATCTTGCCATCTTTGATTTTCAATTTTGCGATCTTTGAGTTTTAAACTTGCGATTGTGTGGTTCAATCTTGCAATCTCTAAATTTCAATCTTGCGATCTTTGAGTTTTAATCTTGCGATATTTGAGTTTTAATCTTGTGATCTTTTGGTTTCAATCTTGCGATCTTTGAGTTTCAATCTTGCGATCTTTGAGTTTCAATCCTGCATTCTTTGAGTTTCAATCTTGCGATCTTTTAGTTTCATTCTTGCGATCTTCCGGTTTCATTCTTGCGATCTTTGAGTTTCAATCTTGCGATCTTTGAGTTTGAATCTTGCGATCTTTGAGTTTCAATCATGCGATCTTTGAGTTTCAATCTTGCGATCTTTGAGTTTAATTCTTGCGATCTTTGAGTTTCAATCTTGCGATCTTTGAGTTTCAATCTTGCCATCTTTGAATTTTAATCTTGCGAATTGAGTTTAAATCTTGCCATCTTTGAGTTTTATTCTTGCGATCTTTGAGTTTCAATTTTGCGATCTTTGAATTTCAATCTTGCCATCTATGAGTTTCAATCATGCGATCTTTTAGTTTCAATCTTGCGATCTTTTAGTTTCAAACTTGCTATCTTTGAATTTCAATCTTGCGATCTTCGAGTTTCAATCTTGCGATCTTTGAGTTTCGATCTTGCGATTTTTGAATTTCAATCTTGTGATCTTTGAGTTTCAATCTTGTGATCTTTGAGTTTCAATCTTGCGATCTTTGAGATTCAATCTTGCGATCTTTGAGTTTCAATCTTGCGATTTTTGAGTTTCAATCTTGCGATCTTTCAGTTTCAATCTTGCGATCTTTGAGTTTCAATCCTGCATTCTTTGAGTTTCAATCCTTCGATCTTTGAGTTTCAATCTTGCGATCTTTGAGTTTCAATCGTTCGATCTTTGAGTTTCAATCTTGCGATCTTTGAATTTCAATCTTGTGATCTTTGAGTTTCAATCTTGCGATTTTTGAGTTTCAATCATGCGATCTTTGAGTTTCAAACTTGCTATCTTTGAGTTTCAATATTGCAATCTTTGATTTTAAATCTTGCGATCTTTGAGTTTCAGTCTTGCGATCTTTGAGTTTCAATCTTGCCATCTTTGATTTTCAATTTTGCGATCTTTGAGTTTTAAACTTGCGATCTTTGTGGTTCAATCTTGCAATCTCTAAATTTCAATCTTGCGATCTTTGAGTTTTAATCTTGCGATATTTGAGTTTTAATCTTGTGATCTTTTGGTTTCCATCTTGCGATCTTTGAGTTTCAATCTTGCGATCTTTGAGTTTCAATCCTGCATTCTTTGAGTTTCAATCTTGCGATCTTTTAGTTTCATTCTTGCGATCTTTGGGTTTCATGCTTGCGATCTTTGAGTTTCAATCTTGCGATCTTTGAGTTTGAATCTTGCGATCTTTGAGTTTCAATCATGCGATCTTTGAGTTTCAATCTTGCGATCTTTGAGTTTCAATCTTGCGATCTTTGAGTTTCAATCTTGCTATCTTTGAGTATAAATCTTGCGATCTTTGAGTTTCAATCTTGCGATCTTTGAGTTTCAATCTTGCGATCTTTGAGTTTCAAACTTGCGATCCTTAAATTTCAATCGTTCGATCATTGAGTTTTAATCTTGCGATCTTTGAGTTTCAATCTTGCAATCTTTAAGTTTCAATCTTGCAATCTTTGAGATTCAATCTTGCTATCTTTGAGTTTGAATCTTGCAATCTTTGAGTTTCAATCTTGCCATTTTTGAGTTTCAATCTTGCGATCTTAGAGGTTCAATTTTGCGATCTTTGAGTTTCAATCTTGCGATCTTTGAGTTTCAATCTTGCGATCTTTGAGTTTCAATCTTGCGATCTTTGAGTTTCAATCTTGCGATCTTTGAGTTTCAATCTTGCGATCTTTGAGTTTCAATCTTGCGATCTTTGAGTTTCAATCGTTCGATCTTTGAGTTTCAATCTTGCGATCTTTGAATTTCAATCTTGTTATCTTTGAGTTTTAGTCTTGCGATCTTTGAGTTTCAATCTTGCCATCTTTGAGTTTCAATTTTGCGATCTTTGAGTTTTAAACTTGCGATCTTTGTGGTTCAATCTCTCTATCTTTGAGTTTCAATCTTGCGATCTTTGAGTTTCAATCTTGCTATCTTTAAGTTTCAATCTTGCGATCTTTGAGTTTCAATCTTGCGATCTTTGAGTTTCAATCTTGCGATCTTTGAGTTTTAATCTTGCGATCATTGAGTTTTAATCTTGCGATCTTTGAGTTTCAATCTTGCGATCTTTGAGTTTCAATCTTGCTATCTTTGAGTTTCAATTTTGCTATCTTTGAGTTTAAATCTTGCGATCTTTGAGTTTCAATCCTGCATTCTTTGAGCTTCAGTCTTATGATCTTTGAGTTTCAACCTTGCCATCTCTGAGTTTCAATTTTGCGATCTTTGAGTTTTAAACTTGCGATCTTTGTGGTTCAATCTTGCTATCTATGAGTTTTAATCTTGCGATCTTTGAGTTTCAATCTTACGATCTTTGAGTTTCAATCTTGCAATCTCTAAATTTCAATCTTGCGATCTTTGAGTTTTAATCTTGCGATATTTGAGTTTTAATCTTGTTTTTTTTGGTTTCAATCTTGCGATCTTTGAGTTTCAGTCTTGCGATCTTTGAGTTTTAATCTTGCCATCTTTGAGTTTCAATTTTGCGATCTTTGAGTTTTAAACTTGCGATCTTTTTGGTTCAATCTTGCTATCTTTAAGTTTCAATCTTGCGATCTTTGAGTTTCAATCTTGCGATTTTTGAGTTTCAATCTTGCAATCTCTAAGTTTCAATCTTGCGATCTTTGAGTTTTAATCTTGCGATATTTGACTTTTAATCTTGTGATCTTTTGGTTTCAATCTTGCGATCTTTGAGTTTCAATTTTGCGATCTTTGAGTTTCAATCCTGCATTCTTTGAGTTTCAATCCTTCGATCTTTGAGTTTCAATCTTGCGATCTTTGGGTCTTATTCTTGCGATCTTTGATTTTCAATCTTGTGATCTTTTAGTTTCAATCTTGATATCTTTGAGTTTCAATCTTGCTATTTTTTAATTTCAATCTTGCTATCTTTGACTTTCAATCTTGCGATCTTTGAGTTTCAATCCTGCATTCTTTGAGTTTCAATCCTTCGATCTTTGAGTTTCAATCTTGCGATCTTTGGTTCTCATTATTGCGATCTTTGATTTTCAATCTTGCGATCTTTGAGTTTCAACCTTGCGATCTTTGAGTTTCAATCTTGCGATCTTTGAGTTTCAATTTTTCGATCTTTGAGTTTCAATCTTGCGATCTTTGAATTTCAATCTTGTGATCTTTGAGTTTCAATCTTGCAATTTTTGAGTTTCAATCATGCGATCTTTGAGTTTCAAACTTGCTATCTTTGAGTATCAATCTTGCAATCTTTGATTTTAAATCTTGCGATCTTTGAGTTTCAGTCTTGCGATCTTTGAGTTTCAATCTTGCCATCTTTGATTTTCAATTTTGCGATCTTTGAGTTTTAAACTTGCGATCTTTGTAGTTCAATGTTGCTATCTTTGAGTTTTAATCTTGCGATCTTTGAGTTTCAATCTTGCGATCTTTGAGTTTCAATCTTGCAATCTCTAAATTTTAATCTTGCGATCTTTGAGTTTTAATCTTGCGATATTTGAGTTTTAATCTTGTGATCTTTTGGTTTCAATCTTGCGATCTTTGAGTTTCAATCTTGCGATCTTTGAGTTTCAATCCTGCATTCTTTGAGTTTCAATCTTGCGATCTTTGAGTTGTAATCTTGCGATCTTTGAGTTTGAATCTTGCGATCTTTGAGTTTCAATCATGCGATCTTTGAGTTTCAATCTTGCGATCTTTGAGTTTAATTCTTGCAATCTTTGAGTTTCAATCTTGCGATCTTTGAGGTTCAATCTTGCCATCTTTGAGTTTTAATCTTGCGAATTGAGTTTAAATCTTGCCATCTTTGAGTTTTATTCTTGCGATCTTTGAGTTTCAATCTTGCGATCTTTGAATTTCAATCTTGCCATCTATGAGTTTCAATCATGCGATCTTTGAGTTTCAATCTTGCGATCTTTTAGTTTCAAACTTGCTATCTTTGAATTTCAATCTTGCGATCTTCGAGTTTCAATCTTGCGATCTTTGAGTTTCAATCTTGCGATTTTTGAATTTCAATCTTGTGATCTTTGAGTTTCAATCTTGTGATCTTTGAGTTTCAATCTTGCGATCTTTGAGTTTCAATCTTGCGATCTTTGAGTTTCAATCTTGCTATCTTTAAGTTTCAATCTTGCGATCTTTGAGTTTCAATCTTGCGATTTTTGAGTTTCAATCTTGCGACCTTTGAGTTTCAATCTTGCGATCTTTGAGTTTCAATCTTGCGATCTTTGAGTTTCAATCTTGCGATATTTGAGTTTCAGTCTTGCGATCTTTGAGTTTTAATCTTGCGATCTTTGAGTTTCAATATTGCGATCCTTGAGTTTCAATCGTTCGATCTTTGAGTTTTAAACTTGCGATCTTTGAGTTTCAATCTTGCAATCTTTAAGTTTCAATCCTGCAATCTTTGAGATTCAATCTTGCTATCTTTGAGTTTGAATCTTGCAATCTTTGAGTTTCAATCTTGCCATTTTTGAGTTTCAATCTTGCCATCTTTGAGTTTCAATTTTGCGATCTTTGAGTTTCAATCTTGCGATCTTTGAGTTTCAATCTTGCGATCTTTGAGTTTCAATCTCGCGATCTTTGAGCTTCAATCTTGCTATCTTTGAGTTTGAATCTTGCTATCTTTGAGTTTCAATCTTGCCATTTTTGAGTTTCAATCTTGCGATCTTTGAGTTTCAATCTTGCGATCTTTGAGTTTCAATCTTGCGATCTTTGAGTTTCAATCTTACGATCTTTAAGTTTCAATCTTGCAATCTTTGAGTTTCAATCTTGCGATCTTTGAGTTTCAATCGTTTGATCTTTTATTTTCAATCTTGCAATCTTTGAATTTCAATCTTGTGATCTTTGAGTTTCAATCTTGCGATTTTTGAGTTTCAATCATGCGATCTTTGAGATTCAAACTCGCTATCTTTGAGTTTCAATCGTTCGATCTTTGAGGTTCAATCTTGCGATCTTTGAGTTTTAATCTTGCGAATTGAGTTTTAATCTTGCGATCTTTGAGTTTCAATCTTGCGATCTTTGAGTTTCAATCTTGCGATCTTTGAGTTTCAATCTTGCGATCTTTGAGTTTCAATCTTGCGATCTTTGAGTTTCAATCTTGCGATCTTTGAGTTTCAATCTTGCGATCTTTGAGTTTCAATCTTGCGATCTTTGAGTTTCAATCTTGCGATCTTTGAGTTTCAATCTTGCGATCTTTGAGTTTCAATCTTGCGATCTTTGAGTTTCAATCTTGCGATCTTTGAGTTTTAATCTTGCGAATTGAGTTTAAATCTTGCCATCTTTGAGTTTTATTCTTGCGATCTTTGAGTTTCAATCTTGCGATCTTTGAATTTCAATCTTGCCATCTATGAGTTTCAATCATGCGATCTTTGAGTTTCAATCTTGCGATCTTTTAGTTTCAAACTTGCTATCTTTGAATTTCAATCTTGCGATCTTCGAGTTTCAATCTTGCGATCTTTGAGTTTCAATCTTGCGATCTTTGAGTTTCAATCTTGTGATCTTTGAGTTTCAATCTTGCGATCTTTGAGTTTCAATCTTGCGATCTTTGAGTTTCAATCTTGCGATCTTTGAGTTTCAATCTTGCTATCTTTGAGTTTCAATCTTGCGATCTTTGAGTTTCAATCTTGCGATCTTTGAGTTTCAATCTTGCGATCTTTGAGTTTCAATCTTGCGATCTTTGAGTTTCAATCTTGCGATCTTTGAGTTTCAATCTTGCGATCTTTGAGTTTCAATCTTGCGATCTTTGAGTTTCAATCTTGCGATCTTTGAGTTTCAATCTTGCGATCTTTGAGTTTCAATCTTTCGATCTTTGAGTTTCAATCTTGCGATCTTTGAGTTTCAATCTTGCGATCTTTGAGTTTCAATCTTGCGATCTTTGAGTTTCAATCTTGCTATCTTTGAGTTTCAATCTTGCAATCTTTGAGTTTCAATCTTGCGATCTTTGAGTTTCAATCTTGCGATCTTTGAGTTTCAATCTTGCGATCTTTGAGTTTCAATCTTGCGATCTTTGAGTTTCAATCTTGCGATCTTTGAGTTTCAATCTTGCGATCTTTGAGCTTCAATCTTGCTATCTTTGAGTTTGAATCTTGCTATCTTTGAGTTTCAATCTTGCCATCTTTGAGTTTCAATCTTGCGATCTTTGAGTTTCAATCTTGCGATCTTTGAGTTTCAATCTTGCGATCTTTGAGTTTCAATCTTGCGATCTTTAAGTTTCAATCTTGCAATCTTTGAGTTTCAATCTTGCGATCTTTGAGTTTCAATCTTGCGATCTTTGAGTTTCAATCTTGCAATCTTTGAGTTTCAATCTTGCGATCTTTGAGTTTCAATCTTGCGATCTTTGAGTTTCAATCATGCGATCTTTGAGTTTCAATCTTGCTATCTTTGAGTTTCAATCTTTCGATCTTTGAGTTTCAATCTTGCGATCTTTGAGTTTTAATCTTGCGAACTTTGAGTTTAAATCTTGCCATCTTTGAGTTTTATTCTTGCGATCTTTGAGTTTCAATCTTGCGATCTTTGAATTTCAATCTTGCCATCTATGAGTTTCAATCATGCGATCTTTGAGTTTCAATCTTGCGATCTTTTAGTTTCAAACTTGCTATCTTTGAATTTCAATCTTGCGATCTTCGAGTTTCAATCTTGCGATCTTTGAGTTTCAATCTTGCGATCTTTGAGTTTCAGTCTTGCGATCTTTGAGTTTCAATCTTGCCATATTTGAGTTTCAATTTTGCGATCATTGAGTTTTAAACTTGCGATCTTTGTGGTTCAATCTTGCTATCTTTGAGTTTTAATCTTGCGATCTTTGAGTTTTAATCTTGCGATCTTTGAGTTTCAATCTTGCAATCTCTAAATTTCAAGCTTGCGATCTTTGAGTTTTAATCTTGCGATATTTGAGTTTTAATCTTGTGATCTTTTGGTTTCAATCTTGCGATCTTTGAGTTTCAATCTTACGATCTTTGAGTTTCAATCCTGCGTTCTTTAAGTTTCAATCTTGCGATCTTTTAGTTTCATTCTTGCGATCTTTGGGTTTCATTCTTGCGATCTTTGAGTTTCAATCTTGCGATCTTTGAGTTTCAATCATGCATTCTTTGAGTTTCAATCTTGCGATCTTAGAGTTTCATTCCTGCGATCTTTGGGTTTCATTCTTTCGATCTTTGAGTTTCAATCTTGCGATCTTTGAGTTTGAATCTTTAGATCTTTGAGTTTCAATCATGCGATCTTTGAATTTCAATCTTGCGATCTTCGAGTTTCAATCTTGCGATCTTTGAGTTTCAATCTTGCGATCTTTGAGTTTCAATCTTGTGATCTTTGAGTTTCAATCTTGTGATCTTTGAGTTTCAATCTTGCGATCTTTGGGTTTCAATCTTGCGATCTTTGAGTTTCAATCTTGCTATCTATAAGTTTCAATCTTGCGATCTTTGAGTTTCAATCTTGCGATTTTTGAGTTTCAATCCTGCGATCTTTCAGTTTCAATCTTGCGATCTTTGAGTTTCAATCTTGCGATCTTTGAGTTTCAATCTTGCTATCTTTGAGTTTCAATCTTGCGATCTTTGAGTTTCAATCTTGCGATCTTTGAGTTTCAATCTTGCGATCTTTGAGTTTCAATCTTGCGATCCTTGAGTTTCAATCGTTCGATCTTTGAGTTTTAATCTTGCGATCTTTGAGTTTCAATCTTGCAATCTTTAAGTTTCAATCTTGCAATCTTTGAGATTCAATCTTGCTATCTTTGAGTTTGAATTGTGCAATCTTTGAGTTTCAATCTTGCCATTTTTGAGTTTCAATCTTGCGATCTTAGAGTTTCAATTTTGCGATCTTTGAGTTTCAATCTTGCAATCTTTGAGTTTCAATCTTGCGATCTTTGAGTTTCAATCTTGCAATCTTTGAGTTTCAATCTTGCGATCTTTGGGTTTCAATCTTGCGATCTTTGAGTTTCAATCTTGCGATCTTTGAGTTTCAATCGTTCGATCTTTGAGTTTCAATCTTGCGATCTTTGAATTTCAATCTTGTGATGTTTGAGTTTCAGTCTTGCGATCTTTGAGTTTCAAGCTTGCCATCTTTGAGTTTCAATTTTGCGATCTTTGAGTTTTAAACTTGCGATCTTTGTAGTTCAATCTTGCTATCTTTGAGTTTCAATCTTGCGATCTTTGAGTTTCAATCTTGCGATCTTTGAGTTTTAATCTTGCGATCTTTGAGTTTCAATCTTGCGATCTTTGAGTTTCAATCTTGCGATCTTTGAGTTTCAATCCTGCATTCTTTGAGTTTCAGTCTTATGATCTTTGAGTTTCAATCTTGCCATCTTTGAGTTTCAATTTTGCGATCTTTGAGTTTTAAACTTGCGATTTTTGTGGTTCAATCTTGCTATCTTTGAGTTTTAATCTTGCGATCTATGAGTTTCAATCTTGCGATCTTTGAGTTTCAATCTTGCAATCTCTAAATTTCAATCTTGCGATCTTTGAGTTTTAATCTTGCGATATTTGAGTTTTAATCTTGTGATCTTTTGGTTTCAATCTTGCGATCTTTGAGTTTCAGTCTAGCGATCTTTGAGTTTCAATCTTGCCATCTTTGAGTTTCAATTTTGCTATCTTTGAGTTTTAATCTTGCGAATTGAGTATAAATCTTGCCATCTTTGAGTTTTATTCTTGCGATCTTTGAGTTTCAATCTTGCGATCTTTGAATTTCAATCTTGCCATCTATGAGTTTCAATCATGCGATCTTTGAGTTTCAATCTTGCGATCTTTTAGTTTTAAACTTGCTATCTTTGAATTTCAATCTTGCGATCTTCGAGTTTCAATCTTGCGATCTTTGAGTTTCAATCTTGCGATCTTTGAGTTTCAGTCTTGCGATCTTTGAGTTTCAATCTTGCCATCTTTGAGTTTCAATTTTGCGATCTTTGAGTTTAAAACTTGCGATCTTTGTGGTTCAATCTTGCTATCTTTGAGTTTAAATCTTGCGATCTTTGAGTTTCAATCTTGCGATCTTTGAGTTTCAATCTTGCAATCTCTAAATTTCAATCTTTCGATCTTTGAGTTTTAATCTTGCGATATTTGAGTTTTAATCTTGTGATCTTTTGGTTTCAATCTTGCGATCTTTGAGTTTCAATCTTGCGATCTTTGAGTTTCAATCCTGCATTCTTTGAGTTTCAATCTTGCGATCTTTTAGTTTCATTCTTGCGATCTTTGGGTTTCATTCTTGCGATCTTTGAGTTTCAATCTTGCGATCTTTGAGTTTCAATCCTGCATTCTTTGAGTTTCAATCTTGCGATCTTTTAGTTTCATTCTTGCGATCTTTGGGTTTCATTCTTGCGATCTTTGATTTTCAATCTTGCGATCTTTGAGTTTGAATCTTGCGATCTTTGAGTTTCAATCATGCGATCTTTGAATTTCAATCTTGCGATCTTCGAGTTTCAATCTTGCGATCTTTGAGTTTCAATCTTGCGATCTTTGAGTTTCAATCTTGTGATCTTTGAGTTTCAATCTTGTGATCTTTGAGTTTCAATCTTGCGATCTTTGAGTTTCAATCTTGCGATCTTTGAGTTTCAATCTTGCTATCTATAAGTTTCAATCTTGCGATCTTTGAGTTTCAATCTTTCGATTTTTGAGTTTCAATCTTGCGATCTTTCAGTTTCAATCTTGCGATCTTTGAGTTTCAATCTTGCGATCTTTGAGTTTCAATCTTGCTATCTTTGAGTTTCAATCTTGCGATCTTTGAGTTTCAATCTTGCGATCTTTGAGTTTAAATCTTGCGATCTTTGAGTTTCAATCTTGCGATCCTTGAGTTTCAATCGTTCGATCTTTGAGTTTTAATCTTGCGATCTTTGAGTTTCAATCTTGCGATCTTTGAGTTTCAATCTTGCGATCTTTGAGTTTCAATCTTGCGATCTTTGAGTTTCAATCTTGCGATCTTTGAGTTTCAATCTTGCGATCTTTGAATTTCAATCTTGTGATCTTTGAGTTTCAGTCATGGATCTTTGAGTTTCAATCTTGCCATCTTTGAGTTTCAATTTTGCGATCTTTGAGTTTTAAACTTGCGATCTTTGTAGTTCAATCTTGCTATCTTTAAGTTTCAATCTTGCGATCTTTGAGTTTCAATCTTGCGATCTTTGAGTTTTAATCTTGCAATCTCTAAGTTTCAATCTTGCTATCTTTGAGTTTTAATCTTGCGAATTGAGTTTAAATCTTGCCATCTTTGAGTTTTATTCTTGCGATCTTTAAGTTTCAATCTTGCGATCTTTGAATTTCAATCTTGCCATCTATGAGTTTCAATCATGCGATCTTTGAGTTTCAATCTTGCGATCTTTTAGTTTCAAACTTGCTATCTTTGAATTTCAATCTTGCGATCTTCGAGTTTCAATCTTGCGATCTTTGAGTTTCAATCTTGCGATCTTTGAGTTTCAGTCTTGCGATCTTTGAGTTTCAATCTTGCGATCTTTGAGTTTCAATCTTGCGATCTTTGAGTTTCAATCTTGCGATCTTTGAGTTTCAATCTTGCTATCTTTGAGTTTTAATCTTGCGATCTTTGAGTTTCAATCTTGCGATCTTTGAGTTTCAATCTTGCGATCTTTGAGTTTCAATCTTGCGATCTTTGAGTTTCAATCTTGCGATCTTTGAGTTTCAATCTTGCGATCTTTGAGTTTCAATCTTGCGATCTTTGAGTTTCAATCTTGCGATCTTTGAGTTTCAATCTTGCGATCTTTGAGTTTCAATCTTGCGATCTTTGAGTTTCAATCTTGCGATCTTTGAGTTTCAATCTTGCGATCTTTGAGTTTCAATCTTGCGATCTTTGAGTTTCAATCTTGCGATCTTTGAGTTTCAATCTTGCGATCTTTGAGTTTCAATCTTGCGATCTTTGAGTTTCAATCTTGCGATCTTTGAGTTTCAATCTTGCGATCTTTGAGTTTCAATCTTGCGATCTTTGAGTTTCAATCTTGCGATCTTTGAGTTTCAATCTTGCGATCTTTGAGTTTCAATCTTGCGATCTTTGAGTTTCAATCTTGCGATCTTTGAGTTTCAATCTTGCGATCTTTGAGTTTCAATCTTGCGATCTTTGAGTTTCAATCTTGCGATCTTTGAGTTTCAATCTTGCGATCTTTGAGTTTCAATCTTGCGATCTTTGAGTTTCAATCTTGCGATCTTTGAGTTTCAATCTTGCGATCTTTGAGTTTCAATCTTGCGATCTTTGAGTTTCAATCTTGCGATCTTTGAGTTTCAATCTTGCGATCTTTGAGTTTCAATCTTGCGATCTTTGAGTTTCAATCTTGCGATCTTTGAGTTTCAATCTTGCGATCTTTGAGTTTCAATCTTGCGATCTTTGAGTTTCATTCTTGCGATCTTTGAGTTTCAATCTTGCGATCTTTGAGTTTCAATCTTGCGATCTTTGAGTTTCAATCTTGCGATCTTTGAGTTTCAATCTTGCGATCTTTGAGTTTCAATCTTGCGATCTTTGAGTTTCAATCTTGCGATCTTTGAGTTTCAATCTTGCGATCTTTGAGTTTCAATCTTGCGATCTTTGAGTTTCAATCTTGCGATCTTTGAGTTTCAATCTTGCGATCTTTGAGTTTCAATCTTGCGATCTTTGAGTTTCAATCTTGCGATCTTTGAGTTTCAATCTTGCGATCTTTGAGTTTCAATCTTGCGATCTTTGAGTTTCAATCTTGCGATCTTTGAGTTTCAATCTTGCGATCTTTGAGTTTCAATCTTGCGATCTTTGAGTTTCAATCTTGCGATCTTTGAGTTTCAATCTTGCGATCTTTGAGTTTCAATCTTGCGATCTTTGAGTTTCAATCTTGCGATCTTTGAGTTTCAATCTTGCGATCTTTGAGTTTCAATCTTGCGATCTTTGAGTTTCAATCTTGCGATCTTTGAGTTTCAATCTTGCGATCTTTGAGTTTCAATCTTGCGATCTTTGAGTTTCAATCTTGCGATCTTTGAGTTTCAATCTTGCGATCTTTGAGTTTCAATCTTGCGATCTTTGAGTTTCAATCTTGCGATCTTTGAGTTTCAATCTTGCGATCTTTGAGTTTCAATCTTGCGATCTTTGAGTTTCAATCTTGCGATCTTTGAGTTTCAATCTTGCGATCTTTGAGTTTCAATCTTGCGATCTTTGAGTTTCAATCTTGCGATCTTTGAGTTTCAATCTTGCGATCTTTGAGTTTCAATCTTGCGATCTTTGAGTTTCAATCTTGCGATCTTTGAGTTTCAATCTTGCGATCTTTGAGTTTCAATCTTGCGATCTTTGAGTTTCAATCTTGCGATCTTTGAGTTTCAATCTTGCGATCTTTGAGTTTCAATCTTGCGATCTTTGAGTTTCAATCTTGCGATCTTTGAGTTTCAATCTTGCGATCTTTGAGTTTCAATCTTGCGATCTTTGAGTTTCAATCTTGCGATCTTTGAGTTTCAATCTTGCGATCTTTGAGTTTCAATCTTGCGATCTTTGAGTTTCAATCTTGCGATCTTTGAGTTTCAATCTTGCGATCTTTGAGTTTCAATCTTGCGATCTTTGAGTTTCAATCTTGCGATCTTTGAGTTTCAATCTTGCGATCTTTGAGTTTCAATCTTGCGATCTTTGAGTTTCAATCTTGCGATCTTTGAGTTTCAATCTTGCGATCTTTGAGTTTCAATCTTGCGATCTTTGAGTTTCAATCTTGCGATCTTTGAGTTTCAATCTTGCGATCTTTGAGTTTCAATCTTGCGATCTTTGAGTTTCAATCTTGCGATCTTTGAGTTTCAATCTTGCGATCTTTGAGTTTCAATCTTGCGATCTTTGAGTTTCAATCTTGCGATCTTTGAGTTTCAATCTTGCGATCTTTGAGTTTCAATCTTGCGATCTTTGAGTTTTAAACTTGCGATCTTTGTGTTTCAATCTTGCTATCTTTGAGTTTCAATCTTGCGATCTTTGAGTTTCAATCTTGCGATCTTTGAGTTTCAATCTTGCAATCTCTAAGTTTCAATCTTGCGATCTTTGAGTTTAATCTTGCGATCTTTGAGTTTCAATCTTGCGATCTTTGAGTTTCAATCTT
Organism: Stictocephala bisonia; assembly: GCA_035578905.1. Taxonomy (NCBI): domain Eukaryota; kingdom Metazoa; phylum Arthropoda; class Insecta; order Hemiptera; family Membracidae; genus Stictocephala; species Stictocephala bisonia. Next base: position 38,843 of record JAQJVL010001571.1, read on the forward strand.
GCGATCTTTGAGTTTCAGTCTTGCGATCTTTGAGTTTCAATCTTGCCATCTTTGAGTTTCAATCTTGCTATCTTTGAGTTTTAATCTTGCGATCTTGAGTATAAATCTTGCCATCTTTGAGTTTTAATCTTGCGATCTTTGAGTTTCAATCTTGCGATCTTTGAGTTTCAATCTTGCGATCTTTGAGTTTCAAACTTGCTATCTTTGAGTTTCAATCTTGCGATCTTCGAGTTTCAATCTTGCGATCTTTGAGTTTCAATCTTGTGATCTTTGAGTTTCAGTCTTGCGATCTTTGAGTTTCAATCTTGCGATCTTTGAGTTTCAATCTTGCGATCTTTGAGTTTCAATCTTGCGATCTTTGAGTTTCAATCTTGCTATCTTTGAGTTTTAATCTTGCGATCTTTGAGTTTCAATCTTGCGATCTTTGAGTTTCAATCTTGCGATCCTTGAGTTTTAATCGTTCGATCTTTGAGTTTTAATCTTGCGATCTTTGAGTTTCAATCTTGCAATCTTTAAGTTTCAATCTTGCAATCTTTGAGATTCAATCTTGCTATCTTTGAGTTTGAATCTTGCAATCTTTGAGTTTCAATCTTGCCATTTTTGAGTTTCAATCTTGCGATCTTAGAGTTTCAATTTTGCGATCTTTGAGTTTCAATCTTGCAATCTTTGAGTTTCAATCTTGCGATCTTTGAGTTTCAATCTTGCGATCTTTGAGTTTCAATCTTGCGATCTTTGAGTTTCAATCTTGCGTTCTTTGAGTTTCAATCTTGCGATCTTTCAGTTTCAATCGTTCGATCTTTGAGTTTCAATCTTGCGATCTTTGAATTTCAATCTTGTGATCTTTGATTTTCAGTCTTGCGATCTTTGAGTTTCAATCTTGCCATCTTTGAGTTTCAATTTTGCGATCTTTGAGTTTTAAACTTGCGATCTTTGTAGTTCAATCTTGCTATCTTTGAGTTTCAATCTTGCGATCTTTGAGTTTCAATCTTGCGATCTTTGAGTTTTAATCTTGCGATCTTTGAGTTTCAATCTTGCGATCTTTGAGTTTCAATCTTGCGATCTTTGAGTTTTAATCCTGCATTCTATGAGTTTCAGTCTTGCGATCTTTGAGTTTCAATCTTGCCATCTTTGAGTTTCAATTTTGCGATCTTTGAGTTTTAAACTTGCGATCTTTGAGGTTCAATCTTGCTATCTTTGAGTTTCAATCTTGCGATCTTTGAGTTTCAATCTTGCGATCTTTGAGTTTCAATCTTGCGATCTTTGAGTTTCAATCTTGCGATCTTTGAGTTTCAATCTTGCGATCTTTGAGTTTCAATCTTGCGATCTTTGAGTTTCAATCTTGCATTCTTTGAGTTTCAATCTTGCGATCTTTGAGTTTCAATCTTGCGATCTTTGAGTTTCAATCTTGCGATCTTTGAGTTTCAATCTTGCGATCTTTGAGTTTCAATCTGCGATCTTTGAGTTTCAATCTTGCGATCTTTTAGTTTCATTCTTGCGATCTTTGAGTTTCAATCTTGCGATCTTTGAGTTTCAATCTTGCGATCTTTGAGTTTCAATCTTGCGATCTTTGAGTTTCAATCTTGCGATCTTTGAGTTTCAATCTTGTGATCTTTCAGTTTCAATCTTGCGATCTTTGAGTTTCAATCTTGCGATCTTTGAGTTTCAATCTTGTGATCTTTGAGTTTCAATCTTGCGATCTTTGAGTTTCAATCTTGCGATCTTTGAGTTTCAATCTTGCGATCTTTGAGTTTCAATCTTGCTATCTATGAGTTTCAATCTTGCGATCTTTGAGTTTCAATCTTGCGATCTTTGAGTTTCAATCTTGCGATCTTTGAGTTTCAATCTTGCGATCTTTGAGTTTCAATCTTGCGATCTTTGAGTTTCAATCTTGCGATCTTTGAGTTTCAATCTTGCGATCTTTGAGTTTCAATCTTGCGATCTTTGAGTTTCAATCTTGCGATCTTTGAGTTTCAATCTTGCGATCTTTGAGTTTCAATCTTGCGATCTTTGAGTTTCAATCTTGCGATCTTTGAGTTTCAATCTTGCGATCTTTGAGTTTCAATCTTGCGATCTTTGAGTTTCAATCTTGCGATCTTTGAGTTTCAATCTTGCGATCTTTGAGTTTCAATCTTGCGATCTTTGAGTTTCAATCTTGCGATCTTTGAGTTTCAATCTTGCGATCTTTGAGTTTCAATCTTGCGATCTTTGAGTTTCAATCTTGCGATCTTTGAGTTTCAATCTTGCGATCTTTGAGTTTCAATCTTGCGATCTTTGAGTTTCAATCTTGCGATCTTTGAGTTTCAATCTTGCGATCTTTGAGTTTCAATCTTGCGATCTTTGAGTTTCAATCTTGCGATCTTTGAGTTTCAATCTTGCGATCTTTGAGTTTCAATCTTGCTGATCTTTGAGTTTCAATCTTGCGATCTTTGAGTTTCAATCTTGCGATCTTTGAGTTTCAATCTTGCTATCTTTGAGTTTCAATCTTGCGATCTTTGAGTTTCAATCTTGCGATCTTTGAGTTTCAATCTTGCGATCTTTGAGTTTCAATCTTGCGATCTTTGAGTTTCAATCTTGCGATCTTTGAGTTTCAATCTTGCGATCTTTGAGTTTTAATCTTGCGATCTTTGAGTTTCAATCTTGCAATCTTTGAGTTTCAATCTTGCAATCTTTGAGTTTCAATCTTGCGATCTTTGAGTTTCAATCTTGCGATCTTTGAGTTTCAATCTTGCGATCTTTGAGTTTCAATCTTGCGATCTTTGAGTTTCAATCTTGCGATCTTTGAGTTTCAATCTTGCGATCTTTGAGTTTCAATCTTGCGATCTTTGAGTTTCAATCTTGCGATCTTTGAGTTTCAATCTTGCGATCTTTGAGTTTCAATCTTGCGATCTTTGAGTTTCAATCTTGCGATCTTTGAGTTTCAATCTTGCGATCTTTGAGTTTCAATCTTGCGATCTTTGAGTTTCAATCTTGCGATCTTTGAGTTTCAATCTTGCGATCTTTGAGTTTCAATCTTGCGATCTTTGAGTTTCAATCTTGCGATCTTTGAGTTTCAATCTTGCGATCTTTGAGTTTCAATCTTGCGATCTTTGAGTTTCAATCTTGCGATCTTTGAGTTTCAATCTTGCGATCTTTGAGTTTCAATCTTGCGATCTTTGAGTTTCAATCTTGCTATCTTTGAGTTTCAATCTTGCGATCTTTGAGTTTCAATCTTGCGATCTTTGAGTTTCAATCTTGCAATCTTTGAGTTTCAATCTTGCGATCTTTGAGTTTTCATCTTGCGATATTTGAGTTTTAATCTTGTGATCTTTGAGTTTCAATCTTGCGATCTTTGAGTTTCAATCTTGCGATCTTTGAGTTTCAATCCTGCATTCTTTGAGTTTTGATCTTCGATCTTTGAGTTTCAATCTTGCGATCTTTGGGTCTCATTCTTGCGATCTTTGAGTTTCAATCTTGCGATCTTTGAGTTTCAATCTTGAGATCTTTGAGTTTCAATCTTGCTATCTTTTAGTTTCAATCTTGCTATCTTTGAGTTTCAATCTTGCGATCTTTGAGTTTCAATCTTGCATTCTTTGAGTTTTAATCTTCGATCTTTGAGTTTCAATCTTGCGATCTTTGAGTCTCATTCTTGCGATCTTTGAGTTTCAATCTTGCGATCTTTGAGTTTCAATCGTTCGATCTTTGAGTTTCAATCTTGCGATCTTTGAGTTTCATTCGTTCGATCTTTGAGTTTCAATCTTGCGATCTTTGAATTTCAATCTTGTGATCTTTGAGTTTCAATCTTGCGATCTATGAGTTTCAATCTTGCGATCTTTGAGTTTCAAACTTGCTATCTTTGAGTTTCAATCTTGCGATCTTTGATTGTAAATCTTGCGATCTTTGAGTTTCAGTCTTGCGATCTTTGAGTTTCAATCTTGCCATCTTTGAGTTTCAATTTTGCGATCTTTGAGTTTTAAACTTGCGATCTTTGTGGTTCAATCTTGCTATCTTTGAGTTTTAATCTTGCGATCTTTGAGTTTCAATCTTGCGATCTTTGAGTTTCAATCTTGCAATCTCTAAATTTCAATCTTGCGATCTTTGAGTTTTAATCTTGCGATATTTGAGTTTTAATCTTGTGATCTTTTGGTTTCAATCTTGCGATCTTTGAGTTTCAATCCTGCGATCTTTGAGTTTCAATCTTGCAATCTTTTAGTTTCATTCTTGCGATCTTTGGGTTTCATTCTTGCGATCTTTGAGTTTCAATCTTGCGATCTTTGAGTTTCAATCTTGCGATCTTTAAGTTTCAATTCTTGCGATCTTTGAGTTTCAATCTTGCGATTTTGAGTTTCAGTCTTGCCATCTTTGAGTTTTAATCTTGCGAATTGAGTTTAAATCTTGCCATCTTTGAGTTTTATTCTTGTGATCTTTGAGTTTCAATCTTGCGATCTTTGAATTTCAATCTTGCCATCTATGAGTTTCAATCTTGCGATCTTTGAGTTTCAATCTTGCGATCTTTGAGTTTCAATCTTGCGATCTTTTAGTTTCAAACTTGCTATCTTTGAGTTTCAATCTTGCGATCTTTGAGTTTCAATCTTGCGATCTTTGAGTTTCAATCTTGTGATCTTTGAGTTTCAATCTTGCGATCTTTGAGTTTCAATCTTTGCGATCTTTGAGTTTCAATCTTGCGATCTTTGAGTTTCAATCTTGCTATCTTTGAGTTTCAATCTTGCGATCTTTGAGTTTCAATCTTGCGATCTTTGAGTTTCAATCTTGCGATCTTTGAGTTTCAATCTTGCGATCTTTGAGTTTCAATCTTGCGATCATTGAGTTTCAATCTTGCGATCTTTGAGTTTCAATCTTGCGATCTTTGAGTTTCAATCTTGCGATCTTTGAGTTTCAATCTTGCGATCTTTGAGTTTCAATCTTGCAATCCTTGAGTTTCAATCTTGCGATCTTTGAGTTTCAATCTTGCGATCTTTGAGTTTCAATCTTGCTATCTTTGAGTTTCAATCTTGCGATCTTTGAGTTTCAATCTTGCAATCTTTGAGTTTCAATCTTGCAATCTTTAAGTTTCAATCTTGCGATCTTTGAGTTTCAATCTTGCAATCTCTAAGTTTCAATCTTGCGATCTTTGAGTTTTAATCTTGCGATCTTTGAGTTTCAATCTTGCGATCTTTGAGTTTCAATCTTGCGATCTTTGAGTTTCAATCTTGCGATCTTTGAGTTTCAATCTTGCTATCTTTAGTTTCAATCTTGCGATCTTTGAGTTTCAATCTTGCGATCTTTGAGTTTCAATCTTGCGATCTTTGAGTTTCAATCTTGCGATCTTTGAGTTTCAATCTTGCGATCTTTGAGTTTCAATCTTGCGATCTTTAGAGTTTCAATCGTTCGATCTTTGAGTTTTAATCTTGCGATCTTTGAGTTTCAATCTTGCAATCTTTAAGTTTCAATCTTGCAATCTTTGAGATTCAATCTTGCTATCTTTGAGTTTGAATATTGCAATCTTTGAGTTTCAATCTTGCGATCTTTGAGTTTCAATCTTGCGATCTTTGAGTTTCAATCTTGCGATCTTTGAGTTTCAATCTTGCGATCTTTGAGTTTCAATCTTGCGATCTTTGAGTTTCAATCTTGCGATCTTTGAGTTTCAATCTTGCGATCTTTGAGTTTCAATCGTTCGATCTTTGAGTTTAAATCTTGCGATCTTTGAGTTTCAATCTTGCGATCTTTGAGTTTCAATCTTGCGATCTTTGAGTTTCAATCTTGCGATCTTTGAGTTTCAATCTTGCTATCTTTGAGTTTAAATCTTGCGATCTTTGAGTTTCAATCTTGCAATCTTTGATTTTAAATCTTGCGATCTTTGAGTTTCCGTCTTGCGTTCTTTGAGTTTCAATCTTGCCATCTTTGAGTTTCAATTTTGCGATCTTTGAGTTTTAAACTTGCGTACTTTATGGTTCAATCTTGCTATCTTTAAATTTTAATCTTGCGATCTTTGAGTTTCAATCTTGCGATCTTAGAGTTTCAATCTTGCAATCTCTAAGTTTCAATCTTGCGATCTTTGAGTTTTAATCTTGCGATATTTGAGTTTTAATCATGTGATCTTTTGGTTTCAATCTTGCGATCTTTGAGTTTCAATCTTGCGATTTTTGAGTTTCAATCCTGCATTCTTTGAGTTTCGATCCTTCGATCTTTGAGTTTCAATCTTGCGATCTTTGGGTCTCATTCTTGCGATCTTTGATTTTCAATCTTGCGATCTTTTAGTTTCAATCTTGAGATCTTTGAGTTTCAATCGTTCGATCTTTGAGTTTCAATCTTGCGATCTTTTAGTTTCATTCGTTCGATCTTTGAGTTTTATTCTTGCGTTCTTTGAATTTCAATCTTGTGATCTTTGAGTTTCAATCTTGCGATTGTTGAGTTTCAATCATGCGGTCTTTGAGTTTCAAACTTGCTATCTTTGAGTTTCAATCTTGCAATCTTTGATTGTAAATCTTGCGATCTTTGAGTTTCAGTCTTGTGATCTATGAGTTTCAATCTTGCCATCTTTGAGTTTTAATTTTGCGATCTTTGAGTTTTAAACTTGCATTCTTTGTGGTTCAATCTTGCTATCTTTGAGTTTTATTTTTGCGATCTTTGAATTTCAATCTTGCGATCTTTGAGTTTCAATCTTGCAATCTCTAAATTTCAATCTTGCGATTTTTGAGTTTTAATCTTGCGATATTTGAGTTTTATTCTTGTGATCTTTTGGTTTCAATCTTTCGATCTTTGAGTTTCAATCCTGCATTCTTTGAGTTTCAATCTTGCAATCTTTTAGTTTCATTCTTGCGATCTTTGTGTTTCATTCTTGCGATATTTGAGTTTCAATCATGCGATCTTTGAGTTTCAATCTTGCGATCTTTAAGTTTAATTCTTGCGATCTTTGAGTTTCAATCTTGCGATCTTTGAGTTTCAATCTTGCTATCTTTGAGTTTTAATCTTGCGAATTGAGTTTAAATCTTGCCATCTTTGAGTTTTATTCTTGTGATCTTTGAGTTTCAATCTTGCGATCTTTGAATTTCAATCTTGCCATCTATGAGTTTAAATCTTGCGATCTTTGAGTTTCAATCATGCGATCTTTGAGTTTCAATCTTGCGATCTTTTAGTTTCAAACTTGCTATCTTTGAATTTCAATCTTGCGATCTTCAAGTTTCAATCTTGCGATCTTTGAGTTTCAATCTTGCGATCATTGAGTTTCAATCTTGTGATCTTTGAGTTTCAATCTTGCGATCTTTGAGTTTCAATCTTTTGATCTTTGAGTTTCAATCTTGCGATCTTTAAGTTTCAATCTTGCTATCTTTAAGTTTCAATCTTGCGATCTTTGAGTTTCAATCTTGCGATTTTTGAGTTTCAATCTTGCGATCTTTGAGTTTCAATCTTGCAATCTTTGAGTTTCAATCTTGCGATCATTGAGTTTCAATCTTGTGATATTTGAGTTTCAATCTTGCGATTTTTGAGTATCAATTATGCGATCTTTGAGTTTCAAACTTGCTATCTTTGAGTTTCAATCTTGCGATCTTTGAGTTTCAATCTTGCAATCTTTAAGTTTCAATCTTGCAATCTTTAAGTTTCAATCTTGCGATCTTTGAGTTTCAATCTTGCAATCTCTTAATTTCAATCTTGCGATCTTTGAGTTTTAATCTTGCGATATTTGAGTTTTAATCTTGTGATCTTTTGGTTTCAATCTTGCGATCTTTGAGTTTTAATCTTGCGATCTTTAAGTTTCAATTTTGCTATCTTTAAGTTTCAATCTTGCGATCTTTGAGTTTCAATCTTGCGATCTTTGAGTTTCAATCTTGCGATCTTTGAGTTTCAATCTTGCGATCTTTGAGTTTCAATCTTGCGATCCTTAAATTTCAATCGTTCGATCTTTGAGTTTTAATCTTGCGATCTTTGAGTTTCAATCTTGCAATCTTTAAGTTTCAATCTTGCAATCTTTGAGATTCAATCTTGCTATCTTTGAGTTTTAATATTGCAATCTTTGAGTTTCATTCTTGCCATTTTTGAGTTTCAATCTTGCGATATTTGAGTTTCAATCTTGCGATCTTTGAGTTTCAATCTTGCGATCTTTGAGTTTCAATCGTTTGATCTTTGAGTTTAAATCTTGCGATCTTTGAATTTCAATCTTGTGATCTTTGAGTTTCAATCTTGCGATTTTTGAGTTTCAATCATGCGATCTTTGAGTTTCAAACTTGCTATCTTTGAGTTTAAATCTTGCGATCTTTGATTTTCAATCTTGCAATCTTTGATTTTAAATCTTGCGATCTTTGAGTTTCCGTCTTGCGTTCTTTGAGTTTCAATCTTGCCATCTTTGAGTTTCAATTTTGCGATCTTTGAGTTTTAAACTTGCGATCTTTGTGGTTCAATCTTGCTATCTTTGAGTTTCAATCTTGCGATCTTTGAGTTTCAATCTTGCGATCTTTGAGTTTCAATCTTGCAATCTCTAAGTTTCAATCTTGTGATCTTTGAGTTTTAATCTTGCGATATTTGAGTTTTAATCATTTGATCTTTTAGTTTCAATCTTGCGATCTTTGAGTTTCAATCTTGCGATTTTTGAGTTTCAATCCTGCATTCTTTGAGTTTTGATCCTTCGATCTTTGAGTTTCAATCTTGCGATCTTTGGGTCTCATTCTTGCGATTTTTGATTTTCAATCTTGCGATCTTTTAGTTTCAATCTTGAGATCTTTGAGTTTCAATCTTGCTATTTTTTAGTTTCAATCTTGCTATCTTTGAGTTTCAATCTTGCGATCTTTGAGTTTCAATCCTGCATTCTTTGAGTTTCAATCCTTCGATCTTTGAGTTTCAATCTTGCGATCTTTGGGTCTCATTCTTGCGATCTTTGATTTTCAATCTTGCGATCTTTGAGTTTCAATCGTTCGATCTTTGAGTTTCAATCTTGCGATCTTTTAGTTTTATTCGTTCGATCTTTGAGTTTCAATCTTGCGTTCTTTGAATTTCAATCTTGTGATCTTTGAGTTTCAATCTTGCGATTAATGAGTTTCAATCATGCGATCTTTGAGTTTCAAACTTGCTATCTTTGAGTTTCAATCTTGCAATCTTTGATTGTAAATCTTGCGATCTTTGAGTTTCAGTCTTGCGATCTATGAGTTTCAATCTTGCCATCTTTGAGTTTTAATTTTGCGATCTTTGAGTTTTAAACTTGCGATCTTTGTGGTTCAATCTTGCTATCTTTGAGTTTTATTTTTGCGATCTTTGAGTTTCAATCTTGGGATCTTTGAGTTTCAATCTTGCAATCTCTAAATTTCAATCTTGCGATTTTTGAGTTTTAATCTTGCGATATTTGAGTTTTAATCTTGTGATCTTTTGGTTTCAATCTTTCATCTTTGAGTTTCAATCCTGCATTCTTTGAGTTTCAATCTTGCAATCTTTTAGTTTCATTCTTGCGATCTTTGTGTTTCATTCTTGCGATATTTGAGTTTCAATCATGCGATCTTTGAGTTTCAATCTTGCGATCTTTAAGTTTAATTCTTGCGATCTTTGAGTTTCAATCTTGCGATCTTTAAGTTTCAATCTTGCTATCTTTGAGTTTTAATCTTGCGAATTGAGTTTAAATCTTGCCATCTTTGAGTTTTATTCTTGTGATCTTTGAGTTTCAATCTTGCGATCTTTGAATTTCAATCTTGCCATCTATGAGTTTAAATCTTGCGATCTTTGAGTTTCAATCATGCGATCTTTGAGTTTCAATCTTGCGATCTTTTAGTTTCAATCTTGCGATCTTTGAGTTTCAATCTTGTGATCTTTGAGTTTCAATCTTGCGATCTTTGAGTTTCAATCTTTTGATCTTTGAGTTTCAATCTTGCGATCTTTGAGTTTCAATCTTGCGATCTTTGAGTTTCAATCTTGCGATCTTTGAGTTTCAATCTTGCGATCTTTGAGTTTCAATCTTGCGATCTTTGAGTTTCAATCTTGCGATCTTTGAGTTTCAATCTTGCGATCTTTGAGTTTCAATCTTGCGATCTTTGAGTTTCAATCTTGCGATCTTTGAGTTTCAATCTTGCGATCTTTGAGTTTTCAATCTTGCGATCTTTGAGTTTTAATCTTGCAATCTTTGAGTTTCAATCTTGCAATCTTTGAGTTTCAATCTTGCAATCTTTGAGTTTCAATCTTGCAATCTTTGAGTTTCAATCTTGCGATCTTTAAGTTTCAATCTTGCTATCTTTGAGTTTCAATCTTGCAATCTTTGAGTTTCAATCTTGCGATCTTTGAGTTTCAATCTTGCGATCTTTGAGTTTCAATCTTGCGATCTTTGAGTTTCAATCTTGCGATCTTTGAGTTTCAATCTTGCGATCTTTGAGTTTCAATCTTGCGATCTTTGAGTTTCAATCTTGCGATCTTTGAGTTTCAATCTTGCGATCTTTGAGTTTCAATCTTGCGATCTTTGAGTTTCAATCTTGCGATCTTTGAGTTTCAATCTTGCGATCTTTGAGTTTCAATCTTGCGATCCTTAAATTTCAATCGTTTGATCTTTGAGTTTTAATCTTGCGATCTTTGAGTTTCAATCTTGCAATCTTTAAGTTTCAATCTTGCAATCTTTGAGATTCAATCTTGCTATCTTTGAGTTTGAATATTGCAATCTTTGAGTTTCATTCTTGCCATTTTTGAATTTCAATCTCGCGATCTTTGAGTTTCAATTTTGCGATCTTTGAGTTTCAATCTTGCGATCTTTGAGTTTCAATCTTGCGATCTTTGAGTTTCAATCTTGCGATCTTTAAGTTTCAATCTTGCGATCTTTGAGTTTCAATCGTTCGATCTTTGAGTTTAAATCTTGCGATCTTTGAATTTCAATCTTGTGATCTTTGAGTTTCAATCTTGCGATTTTTAAGTTTCAATCATGCGATCTTTGAGTTTCAAACTTGCTATCTTTGAGTTTAAATCTTGCGATCTTTGAGTTTCAATCTTGCAATCTTTGATTTTAAATCTTGCGATCTTTGAGTTTCCGTCTTGCGTTCTTTGAGTTTCAATCTTGCCATCTTTGAGTTTCAATTTTGCGATCTTTGAGTTTTAAACTTGCGTACTTTGTGGTTCAATCTTGCTATCTTTAATTTTAATCTTGCGATCTTTGAGTTTCAATCTTGCGATCTTAGAGTTTCAATCTTGCAATCTATGAGTTTCAATCTTGCGATTTTTGAGTTTCAATCTTGCGATATTTGAATTTTAATCTTGTGATCTTTTGGTTTCAATCTTGCGATCTTTGAGTTTCAATCTTGCGATTTTTGAGTTTCAATCCTGCATTCTTTGAGTTTCGATCCTTCGATCTTTGAGTTTCAATCTTGCGATCTTTGGGTCTCATTCTTGCGATCTTTGATTTTCAATCTTGCGATCTTTTAGTTTCAATCTTGAGATCTTTGAGTTTCAATCGTGCGATCTTTGAGTTTCAATCTTGCGATCTTTTAGTTTTATTCGTTCGATCTTTGAGTTTTATTCTTGCGTTCTTTGAATTTCAATCTTGTGATCTTTGAGTTTCAATCTTGCGATTGTTGAGTTTCAATCATGCGATCTTTGAGTTTCAAACTTGCTATCTTTGAGTTTCAATCTTGCAATCTTTGATTGTAAATCTTGCGATCTTTGAGTTTCAGTCTTGCGATCTATGAGTTTCAATCTTGCCATCTTTGAGTTTTAATTTTGCGATCTTTGAGTTTTAAACTTGCGATCTTTGTGGTTCAATCTTGCTATCTTTGAGTTTTATTTTTGCGATCTTTGAGTTTCAATCTTGCGATCTTTGAGTTTCAATCTTGCAATTTCTAAATTTCAATCTTGCGATATTTGAGTTTTAATCTTGCGATATTTGAGTTTAATTCTTGTGATCTTTTGGTTTCAATCTTGCGATCTTTGAGTTTTATTCTTGCGATCTTTGAGTTTCAATCTTGCAATCTTTTAGTTTCATTCTTGCGATCTTTGGGTTTCATTCTTGCGATATTTGAGTTTCAATCATGCGATCTTTGAGTTTCAATCTTGCGATCTTTGAGTTTAATTCTTGCGATCTTTGAGTTTCAATCTTGCGATCTTTGAGTTTCAATCTTGCTATCTTTGAGTTTTAATCTTGCGAATTGAGTTTAAATCTTGCCATCTTTGAGTTTTATTCTTGTGATCTTTGAGTTTCAATCTTGCGATCTTTGAGTTTCAATCTTGCGATCTTTGAGTTTCAATCTTGCGATCTTTGAGTTTCAATCTTGCGATCTTTGAGTTTCAATCTTGCGATCTTTGAGTTTCAATCATGCGATCTTCTAATTTTCAATCTTGCGATCTTTGAGTTTCAATCTTGCGATCTTTGAGTTTCAATCTTGCTATCTTTGAGTTTCAATCTTGCGATCTTTGAGTTTCAATCTTGCGATCTTTGAGTTTCAATCTTCGATCTTTGAGTTTCAATCTTGCGATCTTTGAGTTTCAATCTTGCGATCTTTGAGTTTCAATCTTGCGATCTTTGAGTTTCAATCTTGCGATCTTTGAGTTTCAATCTTGCGATCTTTGAGTTACAATCGTTCGATCTTTGAGTTTTAATCTTGCGATCTTTGAATTTCAATCTTGTGATCTTTGAGTTTCAATCTTGCGATTTTTGAGTTTCAATCATGCGATCTTTGAGTTTCAAACTTGCTATCTTTGAGTTTCAATCTTGCAATCTTTGATTGTAAATCTTGTGATCTTTGAGTTTCAGTCTTGCTAACTTTGGGTTTCAATCTTGCCATCTTTGAGTTTCAATTTTGCGATCTTTGAGTTTTAAACTTGCGATCTTTGTGGTTCAATCTTGCTATCTTTGAGTTTTAATCTTGCAATCTTTGAGTTTCAATCTTGCGATCATTGAGTTTCAATCTTGCCATTTTTGAGTTTCAATCTTGCGATCTTTGAGTTTCAATTTTGCGATCTTTAAGTTTCAATCTTGCGATCTTTGAGTTTTAATCTTGCGATATTTGAGTTTCAATCTTGCGATCTTTGAGTTTCAATCTTGCGATCTTTGAGTTTCAATCTTGCGATCTTTGAGTTTCAATCTTGCGATCTTTGAGTTTCAATCTTGCGATCTTTGAGTTTCAATCTTGCGATCTTTGAGTTTCAATCTTGCGATCTTTGAGTTTCAATCTTGCGATCTTTGAGTTTCAATCTTGCGATCTTTGAGTTTCAATCTTGCGATCTTTGAGTTTCAATCTTGCGATCTTTGAGTTTCAATCTTGCGATCTTTGAGTTTCAATCTTGCGATCTTTGAGTTTCAATCTTGCGATCTTTGAGTTTCAATCTTGCGATCTTTGAGTTTCAATCTTGCGATCTTTGAGTTTCAATCTTGCGATCTTTGAGTTTCAATCTTGCGATCTTTGAGTTTCAATCTTGCGATCTTTGAGTTTCAATCTTGCTATCTTTGAGTTTCAATCTTGCGATCTTTGAGTTTCAATCTTGCGATCTTTGAGTTTCAATCTTGCGATCTTTGAGTTTCAATCTTGCGATCTTTGAGTTTCAATCTTGCGATCTTTGAGTTTCAATCTTGCGATCTTTGAGTTTCAATCTTGCGATCTTTGAGTTTCAATCTTGCGATCTTTGAGTTTTAATCTTGCGATCTTTGAGTTTTAATCTTGCAATCCTTGAGTTTCAATCGTTCGATCTTTGAGTTTTAATCTTGCGATCTTTGAGTTTCAATCTTGCAATCTTTAAGTTTCAATCTCGCAATCTTTAAGATTCAATCTTGCTATCTTTGAGTTTGAATCTTGCAATCTTTGAGTTTCAATCTTGCCATTTTTGAGTTTCAATCTTGCGATCTTTGAGTTTCAATTTTGCGATCTTTGAGTTTCAATCTTGCGATCTTTGAGTTTCAATCTTGCGATATTTGAGTTTCAATCTTGCGATCTTTGAGTTTCAATCTTGCGATCTTTGAGTTTCAATCGTTCGATCTTTGAGTTTCAATCTTGCGATCTTTGAATTTCAATCTTGTGATCTTTGAGTTTCAATCTTGCGATTTTTGAGTTTCAATCTTGCGATCTTTGAGTTTCAATCCTGCATTCTTTGAGTTTCAATCCTTCGATCTTTGAGTTTCAATCTTGCGATCTTTGGGTCTCATTCTTGCGATCTTTGATTTTCAATCTTGCGATCTTTTAGTGTCAATCTTGAGATCTTTGAGTTTAAATCTTGCTATTTTTTAGTTTAAATCGTTCGATCTTTGAGTTTCAATCTTGCGATCTTTGAAATTTAATCTTGTGATCTTTGAGTTTCAATCATGCGATCTTTGAGTTTCAAACTTGCTATCTTTGAGTTTCAATCTTGCTATCTTTGAGTTTCAATCCTGCATTCTTTGAGTTTCAATCCTTCGATCTTTGAGTTTCAATCTTGCGATCTTTGGGTCTCATTCTTGCGATCTTTGATTTTCAATCTTGCGATCTTTTAGTGTCAATCTTGAGAACTTTGAGTTTCAATCTTGCTATTTTTTAGTTTAAATCTTGCGATCTTTGAGTTTCAATCTTGCGATCTTTGAGTTTCAATCTTGCGATCTTTGAGCTTCAATCTTGCGATCTTTGAGTTTCAATCTTTTGATCTTTGAGTTTCAATCTTGCGATCTTTGAATTTCAATCTTGTGATCTTTGAGTTTCAATCTTGCGATTTTTGAGTATCAATTATGCGATCTTTGAGTTTCAAACTTGCTATCTTTGAGTTTCAATCTTGCGATCTTTGAGTTTCAATCTTGCTATCTTTAAGTTTCAATCTTGCAATCTTTAAGTTTCAATCTTGCGATCTTTGAGTTTCAATCTTGCAATCTCTAAATTTCAATCTTGCGATCTTTGAGCTTTAATCTTGCGATATTTGAGTTTTAATCTTGTGATCTTTTGGTTTCAATCTTGCGATCTTTGAGTTTCAATCTTGCGATCTTTGAGTTTCAATTTTGCTATCTTTAAGTTTCAATCTTGCGATCTTTGAGTTTCAATCTTGCGATGTTTGAGTTTCAATCTTGCGATCTTTGAGTTTCAATCTTGCGATCTTTGAGTTTCAATCTTGCGATCTTTGAGTTTCAATCTTGCGATCTTTGAGTTTCAATCTTGCGATCTTTGAGTTTCAATCTTGCGATCCTTAAATTTCAATCGTTCGATCTTTGAGTTTTAATCTTGCGATCTTTGAGTTTCAATCTTGCAATCTTTAAGTTTCAATCTTGCAATCTTTGAGATTCAATCTTGCTATCTTTGAGTTTAAATATTGCAATCTTTGAGTTTCATTCTTGCCATTTTTGAGTTTCAATCTTGTGATCTTTGAGTTTCAATTTTGCGATCTTTGAGTTTCAATCTTGCGATCTTTGAGTTTCAATCTTGCGATCTTTGAG
Source organism: Stictocephala bisonia (assembly GCA_035578905.1). NCBI lineage: Eukaryota > Metazoa > Arthropoda > Insecta > Hemiptera > Membracidae > Stictocephala > Stictocephala bisonia. The sequence continues at coordinate 54,156 of JAQJVL010001571.1, forward strand.
TTTCAATCTTGCGATCTTTGAGTTTCAATCTTGCGATCTTTGAGTTTCAATCGTTCGATCTTTGAGTTTCAATCTTGCGATCTTTGAATTTCAATCTTGTGATCTTTGAGTTTCAATCTTGCGATTTTTGAGTTTCAATCATGCGATCTTTGAGTTTCAAACTTGCTATCTTTGAGTTTAAATCTTGCGATCTTTGAGTTTCAATCTTGCAATCTTTGATTTTAAATCTTGCGATCTTTGAGTTTCCGTCTTGCGTTCTTTGAGTTTCAATCTTGCCATCTTTGAGTTTCAATTTTGCGATCTTTGAGTTTTAAACTTGCTATTTTTTAGTTTCAATCTTGCTATCTTTGAGTTTCAATCTTGCGATCTTTGAGTTTCAATCCTGCATTCTTTGAGTTTCAATCCTTCGATCTTTGAGTTTCAATCTTGCGATCTTTGGGTCTCATTTTTGCAATCTTTGATTTTCAATCTTGCGATCTTTGAGTTTCAATCGTTCGATCTTTGAGTTTCAATCTTGCGATCTTTGAGTTACAATCGTTCGATCTTTGAGTTTCAATCTTGCGATCTTTGAATTTCAATCTTGTGATCTTTGAGTTTCAATCTTGCGATTTTTGAGTTTCAATCATGCGATCTTTGAGTTTCAAACTTGCTATCTTTGAGTTTTAATCTTGCAATCTTTGATTGTAAATCTTGTGATCTTTGAGTTTCAGTCTTGCGATCTTTGAGTTTCAATCTTGCCATCTTTGAGTTTCAATTTTGCGATCTTTGAGTTTTAAACTTGCGATCTTTGTGGTTCAATCTTGCTATCTTTGAGTTTTAATCTTGCAATCTTTGAGTTTCAATCTTGCGAACATTGAGTTTCAATCTTGCCATTTATGAGTTTCAATCTTGCGATCTTTGAGTTTCAATTTTGCGATCTTTAAGTTTCAATCTTGCGATCTTTGAGTTTCAATCTTGCGATATTTGAGTTTCAATCTTGCGATCTTTGAGTTTCAATCTTGCGATCTTTGAGTTTAAATCGTTCGATCTTTGAGTTTCAATCTTGCGATCTTTGAATTTCAATCTTGTGATCTTTGAGTTTCAATCTTGCGATTTTTTAGTTTAAATCTTGCGATCTTCCCGTTTCAATCCTGCATTCTTTGAGTTTCAATCCTTCGATCTTTGAGTTTCAATCTTGCAATCTTTGATTTTAAATCTTGCGATCTTTGAGTTTCCGTCTTGCGTTCTGTGAGTTTCAATCTTGCCATCTTTGAGTTTCAATTTTGCGATCTTTGAGTTTTAAACTTGCGATCTTTGTGGTTCAATCTTGCTATCTTTGAGTTTCAATCTTGCGATCTTTGAGTTTCAATCTTGCGATCCTTTGAGTTTTCATTCTTGCGATCTTTTGATTCAATCTTGCGATTCTTTGAGTTTCAATCTTGCTATCTTTGAGTTTCATCTGATATTTTGAGTATTAAATCTTGCGATCTTTGAGTTTCAAATCTTGCGATTCTTTGAGTTTCATCTTGCGATCTTTGAGCTTCAAATCTTGCTGATCTTTAGGGTCTCATTATTGCGATCTTTGGAGTTTCAATCTTTCTTGCGTTAATCTTGAGTTTTAAGTCAAGTCGTGTCATCTTTGAGTTTCAATCTTGGCGATAGTTGGAGTTTCAATCGTTGAGATCTTTGAGTTTTCAATCTTGCGACTTTTGAGTTTCAATCTTGCGATTCTTTGAGTTTCAATCTTGCTATCTTTGATTGTATAATCTTACATCTTTGAGTTTCAGTCTTGCGATCTTTCGAGTTCAATCTTGCATTCTTTGAGTTTCAATTCTTGCGATCTTTGAGTTTAACTTGCGATCTTTTTGTTTTAATCTTGCTATATTTTAGTTTCAATCTTGCGATCTTTGAGTTTCAATCTTGCGATCATTGAGTTTCAATTCATGCCTTTCTTTGAGTTTCAATCTTGCGATCTTTGAGTTTCAATCTTGCGATCTTTGAGTTTCAATCTTGCGATCTTTGAGTTTCAATCTTGCGATTTTTGAGTTTCAATCTTGCGATCTTTGAGTTTCAATCTTGCGATCTTTGAGTTTCAATCTTGCGATCTTTGAGTTTCAATCTTGCGATCTTTGAATTTCAATCTTGTGATCTTTGAGTTTCAATCTTGCGATCTTTGAGTTTCAATCTTGCGATCTTTAAGTTTCAATCTTGCATTCTTTGAGTTTCAATCTTTGATCTTTGAGTTTCATCTTTGCCGATCTTTTGGGTCTCATTCTTGCGATCTTTGAGTTTCAATCTTGCGATCTTTTAGTTTCAATCTTGAGATCTTTGAGATTAAATCTTGCTATCTTTTAGTTTAAATATTGCAATCTTTTGGTTTCAATCTTGCGATCTTTTGAGTTTCAATCTTGTCGATCTTATGAGTTTCAATCTATTCGATCTTTGAGATTCAATCTTGCGATCTTTGAGTTTCAATTCTGCAGGATTTTGAGTTTCAATCATGCGATCTTTGAGTTTCAAATCTTGCCGATCTTTGAGTTTAAATCGTTCGATCTTTGAGTATTCAATCTTGCGATCTTTGAATTTCAATCTTGCTGATCTTTGGAGTTTCACGTCTTGCGTCCTTTTGAGTTTCAATCATGCCGATCTTTGAGTTTCAATTTTGCAATCTTTGATTTGTGAATCTTGCGGATCCTTTAGGTTTCGTATCTTGCGATCTTTGAGTTCAATCTTGCTATCTTTGAGTTTCAATCTTGCGATCTTTGAGTTTCAATCTTGCGATATTTGAGTTTCAATCTTGCGAATCTTTGAGTTTCAATCTTGCGATCTTTGAGTTTCAATCTTGCGATCTTTTAGTTTCAATCTTGCGATCTTTGAGTTTCAATCTTGCGATCTTTGAGTTTCAATCTTGCGATCTTTGAGTTTCAATTTTGCGATCTTTAAGTTTCAATCTTGCGATCTTTGAGTTTTAATCTTGCGATATTTGAGTTTCAATCTTGCGATCTTTGAGTTTCAATCTTGCGATTTTTGAGTTTCAATCTTGCGATCTTTCAGTTTCAATCCTGCATTCTTTGAGTTTCAATCCTTCGATCTTTGAGTTTCAATCTTGCCATCTTTGGGTCTCATTCTTGCGATCTTTGATTTTCAATCTTGCGATCTTTTAGTGTCAATCTTGAGATCTTTGAGTTTATATCTTGTTATTTTTTAGTTTAAATCGTTCGATATTTGAGTTTCAATCTTGCGATCTTTGAGTTTCAATCTTGCAATCTCTAAATTTCAATCTTGCGATCTTTGAGCTTTAATCTTGCGATATTTGAGTTTTAATCTTGTGATCTTTTGGTTTCAATCTTGCGATCTTTGAGTTTCAATCTTGCGATCTTTGAGTTTCAATTTTGCTATCTTTAAGTTTCAATCTTGCGATCTTTGAGTTTCAATCTTGCGATGTTAGAGTTTCAATCTTGCGATCTTTGAGTTTCAATCTTGCGATCTTTGAGTTTCAATCTTGCAATCTTTGAGTTTCAATCTTGCGATCTTTGAGTTTCAATCTTGCGATCTTTGAGTTTCAATCTTGCGATCTTTGAGTTTTAATCTTGCGATCTTTGAGTTTTAATCTTGCAATCCTTGAGTTTCAATCGCTCGATCTTTGAGTTTTAATCTTGCGATCTTTGAGTTTCAATCTTGCAATCTTTAAGTTTCGAACTCGCAATCTTTAAGATTCAATCTTGCTATCTTTGAGTTTGAATCTTGCAATCTTTGAGTTTTAATCTTGCCATTTTTGAGTTTCAATCTTGCGATCTTTGAGTTTCAATTTTGCGATCTTTGAGTTTCAATCTTGCGATCTTTGAGTTTCAATCTTGCGATATTTGAGTTTCAATCTTGCGATCTTTGAGTTTCATTCTTGCGATCTTTGAGTTTAAATCGTTCGATCTTTGAGTTTCAATCTTGCGATCTTTGAATTTCAATCTTGTGATCTTTGAGTTTCAATCTTGTGATTTTTGAGTTTCAATCTTGCGATCTTTGAGTTTCAATCCTGCATTCTTTGAGTTTCAATCCTTCGATCTTTGAGTTTCAATCTTGCGATCTTTGGGTCTCATTCTTGCGATCTTTGATTTTCAATCTTGCGATCTTTTAGTGTCAATCTTGAGATCTTTGAGTTTAAATCTTGCTATTTTTTAGTTTAAATCGTTCGATCTTTGAGTTTCAATCTTGCGATCTTTGAAATTTAATCTTGTGATCTTTGAGTTTCAATCATGCGATCTTTGAGTTTCAAACTTGCTATCTTTGAGTTTCAATCTTGCTATCTTTGAGTTTTAATCCTGCATTCTTTGAGTTTCAATCCTTCGATCTTTGAGTTTCAATCTTGCGATCTTTGGGTCTCATTCTTGCGATCTTTGATTTTCAATCTTGCGATCTTTTAGTGTCAATCTTGAGAACTTTGAGTTTCAATCTTGCTATTTTTTAGTTTAAATCTTGCGATCTTTGAGTTTCAATCTTGCGATCTTTGAGTTTCAATCTTGCGATCATTGAGCTTCAATCTTGCGATCTTTAAGTTTCAATCTTGCGATCTTTGAGTTTCAATCGTTCGATCTTTGAGTTTCAATCTTGCGATCTTTGAATTTCAATCTTGTGATCTTTGAGTTTCAATCTTGCGATTTTTGAGTATCAATTATGCGATCTTTGAGTTTCAAACTTGCTATCTTTGAGTTTCAATCTTGCGATCTTTGAGTTTCAATCTTGCTATCTTTAAGTTTCAATCTTGCAATCTTTAAGTTTCAATCTTGCGATCTTTGAGTTTCAATCTTGCAATCTCTAAATTTCAATCTTGCGATCTTTGAGCTTTAATCTTGCGATTTTTGAGTTTCAATCATGCGATCTTTGAGTTTCAAACTTGCTATCTTTGAGTTTAAATCTTGCGATCTTTGAGTTTCAATCTTGCAATCTTTGATTTTAAATCTTGCGATCTTTGAGTTTCCGTCTTGCGTTCTTTGAGTTTCAATCTTGCCATCTTTGAGTTTCAATTTTGCGATCTTTGAGTTTTAAACTTGCGATCTGTGTGGTTCAATCTTGCTATCTTTGAGTTTCAATCTTGCGATGTTTGAGTTTCAATCTTGCGATCTTTGAGTTTCAATCTTGCAATCTCTAAGTTTCAATCTTGCGATCTTTGAGTTTTAATCTTGCTATTTTTTAGTTTCAATCTTGCTATTTTTGAGTTTTAATCTTGCGATCTTTGAGTTTCAATCCTGCATTCTTTGAGTTTCAATCTTGCGATCTTTGAGTTTCAATTTTGCGATCTTTGAGTTACAATCGTTCGATCTTTGAGTTTCAATCTTGCGATCTTTGAATTTCAATCTTGTGATCTTTGAGTTTCAATCTTGCGATTTTTGAGTTTCAATCATGCGATCTTTGAGTTTCAAACTTGCTATCTTTGAGTTTTAATCTTGCAATCTTTGATTGTAAATCTTGTGATCTTTGAGTTTCAGTCTTGCGATCTTTGAGTTTCAATCTTGCCATCTTTGAGTTTCAACTTTGCGATCTTTGAGTTTTAAACTTGCGATCTTTGTGGTTCAATCTTGCTATCTTTGAGTTTTAATCTTGCAATCTTTGAGTTTCAATCTTGCGATCATTGAGTTTCAATCTTGCCATTTTTGAGTTTCAATCTTGCGATCTTTGAGTTTCAATTTTGCGATCTTTAAGTTTCAATCTTGCGATCTTTGAGTTTCAATCTTGCGATATTTGAGTTTCAATCTTGCGATCTTTGAGTTTCAATCTTGCGATCTTTGAGTTTAAATCGTTCGATCTTTGAGTTTTAATCTTGCGATCTTTGAATTTCAATCTTGTGATCTTTGAGTTTCAATCTTGCGATTTTTTAGTTTAAATCTTGCGATCTTCCAGTTTCAATCCTGCATTCTTTGAGTTTCAATCCTTCGATCTTTGAGTTTCAATCTTGCAATCTTTGATTTTAAATCTTGCGATCTTTGAGTTTCCGTCTTGCGTTCTGTGAGTTTCAATCTTGCAATCTTTGAGTTTCAATTTTGCGATCTTTGAGTTTTAAACTTGCGATCTTTGTGGTTCAATCTTGCTATCTTTGAGTTTCAATCTTGCGATCTTTGAGTTTCAATCTTGCGATCTTTGAGTTTCAATCTTGCAATCTCTTAGTTTCAATCTTGCGATCTTTGAGTTTCAATCTTGCTATTTTTTAGTTTCAATCTTGCTATCTTTGAGTTTCAATCTTGCGATCTTTGAGTTTCAATCCTGCATTCTTTGAGTTTCAATCCTTCGATCTTTGAGTTTCAATCTTGCGATCTTTGGGTCTCATTATTGCGATCTTTGATTTTCAATCTTGCGATCTTTGAGTTTCAATCGTTCAATCTTTGAGTTTCAATCTTGCGATCTTTGAGTTACAATCGTTCGATCTTTGAGTTTCAATCTTGCGATCTTTGAATTTCAATCTTGTGATCTTTGAGTTTCAATCTTGCGATTTTTGAGTTTCAATCATGCGATCTTTGAGTTTCAAACTTGCTATCTTTGAGTTTCAATCTTGCAATCTTTGATTGTAAATCTTACGATCTTTGAGTTTCAGTCTTGCAATCTTTGAGTTTCAATTTTGCCTTCTTTGAGTTTCAATTTTGCGATCTTTGAGTTTTAAACTTGCGATCTTTGTGGTTTAATCTTGCTATATTTGAGTTTTAATCTTGCGATCTTTGAGTTTCAATCTTGCGATCATTGAGTTTCAATCATGCCATTTTTGAGTTTCAATCTTGCGATCTTTGAGTTTCAATTTTGCGATCTTTGAGTTTCAATCTTGCGATCTTTGAGTTTCAATCTTGCGATATTTGAGTTTCAATCTTGCGATCTTTGAGTTTCAATCTTGCGATCTTTGAGTTTAAATCGTTCGATCTTTGAGTTTCAATCTTGCGATCTTTGAATTTCAATCTTGTGATCTTTGAGTTTCAATCTTGCGATTTTTGAGTTTCAATCTTGCGATCTTTCAGTTTCAATCCTGCATTCTTTGAGTTTCAATCCTTTGATCTTTGAGTTTCAATCTTGCGATCTTTGGGTCTCATTCTTGCGATTTTTGATTTTCTATCTTGCGATCTTTTAGTGTCAATCTTGAGATCTTTGAGATTAAATCTTGCTATTTTTTAGTTTAAATCGTTCGATCTTTGAGTTTCAATCTTGCGATCTTTGAAATTTAATCTTGTGATCTTTGAGTTTCAATCATGCGATCTTTGAGTTTCAAACTTGCTATCTTTGAGTTTCAATCTTGCTATCTTTGAGTTTCAATCCTGCATTCTTTGAGTTTCAATCCTTCGATCTTTGAGTTTCAATCTTGCGATCTTTGGGTCTCATTCTTGCGATCTTTGATTTTCAATCTTGCGATCTTTTAGTGTCAATCTTGAGATCTTTGAGTTTCAATCTTGCTATTTTTTAAATTAAATCTTGCGATCTTTGAGTTTCAATCTTGCGATCTTTGAGTTTCAATCTTGCGATCTTTGAGCTTCAATCTTGCGATCTTTAAGTTTCAATCTTGCGATCTTTGAGTTTCAATCGTTCGATCTTTGAGTTTCAATCTTGCGATCTTTGAATTTCAATCTTGTGATCTTTGAGTTTCAATCTTGCGATTTTTGAGTATCAATCATGCGATCTTTGAGTTTCAAACTTGCTAACTTTGAGTTTCAATCTTGCGATCTTTGAGTTTCAATCTTGCTATCTTTAAGTTTCAATCTTGCAATCTTTAAGTTTCAATCTTGCGATCTTTGAGTTTCAATCTTGCAATCTCTAAATTTCAATCTTGCGATCTTTGAGCTTTAATCTTGCGATATTTGAGTTTTAATCTTGTGATCTTTTGGTTTCAATCTTGCGATCTTTGAGTTTCAATCTTGCGATCTTTGAGTTTCAATTTTGCTATCTTTAAGTTTCAATCTTGCGATCTTTGAGTTTCAATCTTGCGATGTTTGAGTTTCAATCTTGCGATCTTTGAGTTTCAATCTTGCGATCTTTGAGTTTCAATCTTGCGATCTTTGAGTTTCAATCTTGCGATCTTTGAGTTTCAATCTTGCGATCTTTGAGTTTCAATCTTGCGATCCTTAAATTTCAATCGTTCGATCTTTGAGTTTTAATCTTGCGATCTTTGAGTTTCAATCTTGCAATCTTTAAGTTTCAATCTTGCAATCTTTGAGATTCAATCTTGCTATCTTTGAGTTTGAATATTGCAATCTTTGAGTTTCATTCTTGCCATTTTTGAGTTTCAATCTTGTGATCTTTGAGTTTCAATTTTTCGATCTTTGAGTTTCAATCTTGCGATCTTTGAGTTTCAATCTTGCGATCTTTGAGTTTCAATCTTGCGATCTTTGAGTTTCAATCGTTCGATCTTTGAGTTTCAATCTTGCGATCTTTGAATTTCAATCTTGTGATCTTTGAGTTTCAATCTTGCGATTTTTGAGTTTCAATCATGCGATCTTTGAGTTTCAAACTTGCTATCTTTGAGTTTAAATCTTGCGATCTTTGAGTTTCAATCTTGCAATCTTTGATTTTGAATCTTGCGATCTTTGAGTTTCCGTCTTGCGTTCTTTGAGTTTCAATCTTGCCATCTTTGAGTTTCAATTTTGCGATCTTTGAGTTTTAAACTTGCGATCTTTGTGGTTCAATCTTGCGATCTTTTAGTTTCAATCTTGAGATCTTTGAGTTTCAATCTTGCTATTTTTTAGTTTCAATCTTGCTATCTTTGAGATTCAATCTTGCGATCTTTGAGTTTCAATCTTGCGATCTTTGAGTTTCAATCTTGCAATCTCTAAGTTTCAATCTTGCGATCTTTGAGTTTTAATCTTGCGATATTTGAGTTTTAATCTTGTGATCTTTTGGTTTCAATCTTGCGATCTTTGAGTTTCAATCTTGCGATCTTTGAGTTTCAATCCTGCATTCTTTGAGTTTCAATCCTTCGATCTTTGAGTTTCAATCTTGCGATCTTTGGGTCTCATTCTTGCGATCTTTGATTTTCAATCTTGCGATCTTTTAGTTTCAATCTTGAGATCTTTGAGTTTCTATCTTGCTATTTTTTAGTTTCAATCTTGCTATCTTTGAGTTTCAATCTTGCGATCTTTGAGTTTCAATCCTGCATTCTTTGGGTTTCAATCATTCGATCTTTGAGTTTCAATCTTGCGATCTTTGGGTCTCATTCTTGCGATCTTTGATTTTCAATCTTGCGATCTTTGAGTTTCAATCGTTCAATCTTTGAGTTTCAATCTTGCGATCTTGGAGTTACAATCGTTCGATCTTTGAGTTTCAATCTTGCGATCTTTGAATTTCAATCTTGTGATCTTTGAGTTTCAATCTTGCGATTTTTGAGTTTCAATCATGCGATCTTTGAGTTTCAAACTTGCTATCTTTGAGTTTCAATCCTGCATTCTTTGAGTTTCAATCCTTTGATCTTTGAGTTTCAATCTTGCGATCTTTGGGTCTCATTCTTGCGATCTTTGATTTTCAATCTTGCGATCTTTTAGTGTCAATCTTGAGATCTTTGAGATTAAATCTTGCTATTTTTTAGTTTAAATCGTTCGATCTTTGAGTTTCAATCTTGCGATCTTTGAAATTTAATCTTGTGATCTTTGAGTTTCAATCATGCGATCTTTGAGTTTCAAACTTGCTATCTTTGAGTTTCAATCTTGCTATCTTTGAGTTTCAATCCTGCATTCTTTGAGTTTCAATCCTTCGATCTTTGAGTTTCAATCTTGCGATCTTTGGGTCTCATTCTTGCAATCTTTGATTTTCAATCTTGCGATCTTTACGTGTCAATCTTGAGATCTTTGAGTTTCAATCTTGCTATTTTTTAGTTTAAATCTTGCGATCTTTGAGTTTCAATCTTGCGATCTTTGAGTTTCAATCTTGCGATCTTTGAGCTTCAATCTTGCGATCTTTAAGTTTCAATCTTGCGATCTTTGAGTTTCAATCGTTCGATCTTTGAGTTTCAATCTTGCGATCTTTGAATTTCAATCTTGTGATCTTTGAGTTTCAATCTTGCGATTTTTGAGTATCAATCATGCGATCTTTGAGTTTCAAACTTGCTAGTTTTGAGTTTCAATCTTGCGATCTTTGAGTTTCAATCTTGCTATCTTTAAGTTTCAATCTTGCAATCTTTAAGTTTCAATCTTGCGATCTTTGAGTTTCAATCTTGCAATCTCTAAATTTCAATCTTGCGATCTTTGAGCTTTAATCTTGCGATATTTGAGTTTTAATCTTGTGATCTTTTGGTTTCAATCTTGCGATCTTTGAGTTTCAATCTTGCGATCTTTGAGTTTCAATTTTGCTATCTTTAAGCTTCAATCTTGCGATCTTTGAGTTTCAATCTTGCGATGTTTGAATTTCAATCTTGCGATCTTTGAGTTTCAATCTTGCGATCTTTGAGTTTCAATCTTGCGATCTTTGAGTTTCAATCTTGCGATCTTTGAGTTTCAATCTTGCGATCCCTAAATTTCAATCGTTCGATCTTTTAATTTTAATCTTGCGATCTTTGAGTTTCAATCTTGCAATCTTTAGGTTTCAATCTTGCAATCTTTGAGATTCAATCTTTCTATCTTTGAGTTTGAATATTGCAATCTTTGAGTTTCATTCTTGCCATTTTTGAGTTTCAATCTTGTGATCTTTGAGTTTAAATTTTTCGATCTTTGAGTTTCAATCTTGCGATCTTTGAGTTTCAATCTTGCGATCTTTGAGTTTCAATCTTGCGATCTTTGAGTTTCAATCTTGCGATCTTTGAGTTTCAATCGTTCGATCTTTGAGTTTCAATCTTGCGATCTTTGAATTTCAATCTTGTGATCTTTGAGTTTCAATGTTGCGATTTTTGAGTTTCAATCATGCGATCTTTGAGTTTATATCTTGCGATCTTTGAGTTTCAATCTTGCAATCTTTGATTTTGAATCTTGCGATCTTTGAGTTTCCGTCTTGCGTTCTTTGAGTTTCAATCTTGCCATCTTTGAGTTTCAATTTTGCGATCTTTGAGTTTTAAACTTGCGATCTTTGTGGTTCAATCTTGCGATCTTTTAGTTTCAATCTTGAGATCTTTGAGTTTCAATCTTGCTATTTTTTAGTTTCAATCTTGCGATCTTTGAGTTTCAATCTTGCGATCTTTGAGTTTCAATCTTGCAATCTCTAAGTTTCAATCTTGCGATCTTTGAGTTTTAATCTTGCGATATTTGAGTTTTAATCTTGTGATCTTTTGGTTTCAATCTTGCGATCTTTGAGTTTCAATCTTGCGATCTTTGAGTTTCAATCCTGCATTCTTTGAGTTTCAATCCTTCGATCTTTGAGTTTCAATCTTGCGATCTTTGGGTCTCATTCTTGCGATCTTTGATTTTCAATCTTGCGATCTTTTAGTTTCAATCTTGAGATCTTTGAGTTTCAATCTTGCTATTTTTTAGTGTCAATCTTGCTATCTTTGAGTTTCAATCTTGCGATCTTTGAGTTTCAATCCTTCATTCTTTGAGTTTCAATCATTCGATCTTTGAGTTTCAATCTTGCGATCTTTGGGTCTCATTCTTGCGATCTTTGATTTTCAATCTTGCGATCTTTGAGTTTCAATCGTTCAATCTTTGAGTTTCAATCTTGCGATCTTGGAGTTACAATCGTTCGATCTTTGAGTTTCAATCTTGCGATCTTTGAATTTCAATCTTGTGATCTTTGAGTTTCAATCTTGCGATTTTTGAGTTTCAATCATGCGATCTTTGAGTTTCAAACTTGCTATCGTTGAGTTTCAATCCTGCATTCTTTGAGTTTCAATCCTTTGATCTTTGAGTTTCAATCTTGCGATCTTTGGGTCTCATTCTTGCGATCTTTGATTTTCAATCTTGCGATCTTTTAGTGTCAATCTTGAGATCTTTGAGATTAAATCTTGCTATTTTTTAGTTTAAATCGTTCGATCTTTGAGTTTCAATCTTGCGATCTTTGAAATTTAATCTTGTGATCTTTGAGTTTCAATCATGCGATCTTTGAGTTTCAAACTTGCTATCTTTGAGTTTCAATCTTGCGATCTTTGAGCTTCAATCTTGCGATCTTTAAGTTTCAATCTTGCGATCTTTGAGTTTCAATCGTTCGATCTTTGAGTTTCAATCTTGCGATCTTTGAATTTCAATCTTGTGATCTTTGAGTTTCAATCTTGCGATTTTTGAGTATCAATCATGCGATCTTTGAGTTTCAAACTTGCTAACTTTGAGTTTCAATCTTGCGATCTTTGAGTTTCAATCTTGCTATCTTTAAGTTTCAATCTTGCAATCTTTAAGTTTCAATCTTGCGATCTTTGAGTTTCAATCTTGCAATCTCTAAATTTCAATCTTGCGATCTTTGAGCTTTAATCTTGCGATATTTGAGTTTTAATCTTGTGATCTTTTGGTTTCAATCTTGCGATCATTGAGTTTCAATCTTGCGATCTTTGAGTTTCAATTTTGCTATCTTTAAGTTTCAATCTTGCGATCTTTGAGTTTCAATCCTGCATTCTTTGGGTTTCAATCGTTCGATCTTTGAGTTTCAATCTTGCGATCTTTGGGTCTCATTCTTGCGATCTTTGATTTTCAATCTTGCGATCTTTGAGTTTCAATCGTTCAATCTTTGAGTTTCAATCTTGCGATCTTGGAGTTACAATCGTTCGATCTTTGAGTTTCAATCTTGCGATCTTTGAATTTCAATCTTGTGATCTTTGAGTTTCAATCTTGCGATTTTTGAGTTTCAATCATGCGATCTTTGAGTTTCAAACTTGCTATCTTTGAGTTTCAATCCTGCATTCTTTGAGTTTCAATCCTTTGATCTTTGAGTTTCAATCTTGCGATCTTTGGGTCTCATTCTTGCGATCTTTAATTTTCAATCTTGCGATCTTTTAGTGTCAATCTTGAGATCTTTGAGATTAAATCTTGCTATTTTTTAGTTTAAATCGTTCGATCTTTGAGTTTCAATCTTGCGATCTTTGAAATTTAATCTTGTGATCTTTGAGTTTCAATCATGCGATCTTTGAGTTTCAAACTTGCTATCTTTGAGTTTCAATCTTGCTATCTTTGAGTTTCAATCCTGCATTCTTTGAGTTTCAATCCTTCGATCTTTGAGTTTCAATCTTGCGATCTTTGGGTCTCATTCTTGCAATCTTTGATTTTCAATCTTGCGATCTTTACGTGTCAATCTTGAGATCTTTGAGTTTCAATCTTGCTATTTTTTAGTTTAAATCTTGCGATCTTTGAGTTTCAATCTTGCGATCTTTGAGTTTCAATCTTGCGATCTTTGAGCTTCAATCTTGCGATCTGTAAGTTTCAATCTTGCGATCTTTGAGTTTCAATCGTTCGATCTTTGAGTTTCAATCTTGCGATCTTTGAATTTCAATCTTGTGATCTTTGAGTTTCAATCTTGCGATTTTTGAGTATCAATCATGCGATCTTTGAGTTTCAAACTTGCTAGTTTTGAGTTTCAATCTTGCGATCTTTGAGTTTCAATCTTGCTATCTTTAAGTTTCAATCTTGCAATCTTTAAGTTTCAATCTTGCGATCTTTGAGTTTCAATCTTGCAATCTCTAAATTTCAATCTTGCGATCTTTGAGCTTTAATCTTGCGATATTTGAGTTTTAATCTTGTGATCTTTTGGTTTCAATCTTGCGATCTTTGAGTTTCAATCTTGCGATCTTTGAGTTTCAATTTTGCTATCTTTAAGTTTCAATCTTGCGATCTTTGAGTTTCAATCTTGCGATGTTTGAATTTCAATCTTGCGATCTTTGAGTTTCAATCTTGCGATCTTTGAGTTTCAATCTTGCGATCTTTGAGTTTCAATCTTGCGATCTTTGAGTTTCAATCTTGCGATCCTTAAATTTCAATCGTTCGATCTTTTAATTTTAATCTTGCGATCTTTGAGTTTCAATCTTGCAATCTTTAGGTTTCAATCTTGCAATCTTTGAGATTCAATCTTTCTATCTTTGAGTTTGAATATTGCAATCTTTGAGTTTCATTCTTGCCATTTTTGAGTTTCAATCTTGTGATCTTTGAGTTTCAATTTTTCGATCTTTGAGTTTCAATCTTGCGATCTTTGAGTTTCAATCTTGCGATCTTTGAGTTTCAATCTTGCGATCTTTGAGTTTCAATCTTGCGATCTTTGAGTTTCAATCGTTCGATCTTTGAGTTTCAATCTTGCGATCTTTGAATTTCAATCTTGTGATCTTTGAGTTTCAATGTTGCGATTTTTGAGTTTCAATCATGCGATCTTTGAGTTTATATCTTGCGATCTTTGAGTTTCAATCTTGCAATCTCTGATTTTGAATCTTGCGATCTTTGAGTTTCCGTCTTGCGTTCTTTGAGTTTCAATCTTGCCATCTTTGAGTTTCAATTTTGCAAACTTTGAGTTTTAAACTTGCGATCTTTGTGGTTCAATCTTGCGATCTTTTAGTTTCAATCTTGAGATCTTTGAGTTTCAATCTTGCTATTTTTTAGTTTCAATCTTGCGATCTTTGAGTTTCAATCTTGCGATCTTTGAGTTTCAATCTTGCAATCTCTAAGTTTCAATCTTGCGATCTTTGAGTTTTAATCTTGCGATATTTGAGTTTTAATCTTGTGATCTTTTGGTTTCAATCTTGCGATCTTTGAGTTTCAATCTTGCGATCTTTGAGTTTCAATCCTGCATTCTTTGAGTTTCAATCCTTCGATCTTTGAGTTTCAATCTTGCGATCTTTGGGTCTCATTCTTGCGATCTTTGATTTTCAATCTTGCGATCTTTTAGTTTCAATCTTGAGATCTTTGAGTTTCAATCTTGCTATTTTTTAGTGTCAATCTTGCTATCTTTGAGTTTCAATCTTGCGATCTTTGAGTTTCAATCCTTCATTCTTTGAGTTTCAATCATTCGATCTTTGAGTTTCAATCTTGCGATCTTTGGGTCTCATTCTTGCGATCTTTGATTTTCAATCTTGCGATCTTTGAGTTTCAATCGTTCAATCTTTGAGTTTCAATCTTGCGATCTTGGAGTTACAATCGTTCGATCTTTGAGTTTCAATCTTGCGATCTTTGAATTTCAATCTTGTGATCTTTGAGTTTCAATCTTGCGATTTTTGAGTTTCAATCATGCGATCTTTGAGTTTCAAACTTGCTATCGTTGAGTTTCAATCCTGCATTCTTTGAGTTTCAATCCTTTGATCTTTGAGTTTCAATCTTGCGATCTTTGGGTCTCATTCTTGCGATCTTTGATTTTCAATCTTGCGATCTTTTAGTGTCAATCTTGAGATCTTTGAGATTAAATCTTGCTATTTTTTAGTTTAAATCGTTCGATCTTTGAGTTTCAATCTTGCGATCTTTGAAATTTAATCTTGTGATCTTTGAGTTTCAATCATGCGATCTTTGAGTTTCAAACTTGCTATCTTTGAGTTTCAATCTTGCGATCTTTGAGCTTCAATCTTGCGATCTTTAAGTTTCAATCTTGCGATCTTTGAGTTTCAATCGTTCGATCTTTGAGTTTCAATCTTGCGATCTTTGAATTTCAATCTTGTGATCTTTGAGTTTCAATCTTGCGATTTTTGAGTATCAATCATGCGATCTTTGAGTTTCAAACTTGCTAACTTTGAGTTTCAATCTTGCGATCTTTGAGTTTCAATCTTGCTATCTTTAAGTTTCAATCTTGCAATCTTTAAGTTTCAATCTTGCGATCTTTGAGTTTCAATCTTGCAATCTCTAAATTTCAATCTTGCGATCTTTGAGCTTTAATCTTGCGATATTTGAGTTTTAATCTTGTGATCTTTTGGTTTCAATCCTGCGATCATTGAGTTTCAATCTTGCGATCTTTGAGTTTCAATTTTGCTATCTTTAAGTTTCAATCTTGCGATCTTTGAGTTTCAATCTTGCGATGTTTGAGTTTCAATCTTGCGATCTTTGAGTTTCAATCTTGCGATCTTTGAGTTTCAATCTTGCGATCTTTGAGTTTCAATCTTGGAATCTTTTAATTTCAATCTTGCGATCTTTGAGTTTCAATCTTGCGATCCTTAAATTTCAATCGTTCGATCTTTTAATTTTAATCTTGCGATCTTTGAGTTTCAATCTTGCAATCTTTAGGTTTCAATCTTGCAATCTTTGAGATTCAATCTTGCTATCTTTGAGTTTGAATATTGCAATCTTTGAGTTTCATTCTTGCCATTTTTGAGTTTCAATCTTGTGATCTTTGAGTTTCAATTTTTCGATCTTTGAGTTTTAATCTTGCGATCTTTGAGTTTCAATCTTGCGATCTTTGAGTTTCAATCTTGCGATCTTTGAGTTTCAATCTTGCGATCTTTGAGTTTCAATCGTTCGATCTTTGAGTTTCAATCTTGCGATCTTTGAATTTCAATCTTGTGATCTTTGAGTTTCAATCTTGCGATTTTTGAGTTTCAATCATGCGATCTTTGAGTTTATATCTTGCGATCTTTGAGTTTCAATCTTGCAATCTTTGATTTTGAATCTTGCGATCTTTGAGTTTCCGTCTTGCGTTCTTTGAGTTTCAATCTTGCCATCTTTGAGTTTCAATTTTGCGATCTTTGAGTTTTAAACTTGCGATCTTTGTGGTTCAATCTTGCGATCTTTTAGTTTCAATCTTGAGATCTTTGAGTTTCAATCTTGCTATTTTTTAGTTTCAATCTTGCAATCTTTGAGTTTCAATCTTGCGATCTTTGAGTTTCAATCTTGCGATCTTTGAGTTTCAATCTTGCAATCTCTAAGTTTCAATCTTGCGATCTTTGAGTTTTAATCTTGCGATATTTGAGTTTTAATCTTGTGATCTTTTGGTTTCAATCTTGCGATCTTTGAGTTTCAATCTTGCGATCTTTGAGTTTCAATCCTGCATTCTTTGAGTTTCAATCCTTCGATCTTTGAGTTTCAATCTTGCGATCTTTGGGTCTCATTCTTGCGATCTTTGATTTTCAATCTTGCGATCTTTTAGTTTCAATCTTGAGATCTTTGAGTTTCAATCTTGCTATTTTTTAGTGTCAATCTTGCTATCTTTGAGTTTCAATTTTGCGATCTTTAAGTTTCAATCCTTCATTCTTTGAGTTTCAATCATTCGATCTTTGAGTTTCAATCTTGCGATCTTTGGGTCTCATTCTTGCGATCTTTGATTTTCAATCTTGCGATCTTTGAGTTTCAATCGTTCAATCTTTGAGTTTCAATCTTGCGATCTTGGAGTTACAATCGTTCGATCTTTGAGTTTCAATCTTGCGATCTTTGAATTTCAATCTTGTGATCTTTGAGTTTCAATCTTGCGATTTTTGAGTTTCAATCATGCGATCTTTGAGTTTCAAACTTGCTATCTTTGAGTTTCAATCTTGCAATCTTTGATTGTAAATCTTGCGATCTTTGGGTCTCATTCTTGCGATCTTTGATTTTCAATCTTGCGATCTTTTAGTTTCAATCTTGAGATCTTTGAGTTTCAATCTTGCTATTTTTTAGTTTCAATCTTGCTATCTTTAAGTTTCAATCTTGCGATCTTTGAGTTTCAATCCTGCATTCTTTGAGTTTCAATCCTTCGATCTTTGAGTTTCAATCTTGCGACCTTTGGGTCTCATTCTTGCGATCTTTGATTTTCAATCTTGCGATCTTTGAGTTTCAATCGTTCGATCTTTGAGTTTCAATCTTGCGATCTTTGAGTTTCATTCGTTCGATCTTTGAGTTTCAATCTTGCGATCTTTGAATTTCAATCTTGTGATCTTTGAGTTTCAATCTTGCGATTTTTGAGTTTCAATCATGCGATCTTTGAGTTTCAAACTTGCTATCTTTGAGTTTCAATCTTGCCATCTTTGATTGTAAATCTTGCGATCTTTGATATTCAGTCTTGCGATCTTTGAGTTTCAATCTTGCCATCTTTGAGTTTTAATTTTGCGATCTTTGAGTTTTAAACTTGCGATCTTTGTGGTTCAATCTTGCTATCTTTGAGTTTTATTTTTGCGATCTTTTAGTTTCAATCTTGCGATCTTTGAGTTTCAATCTTGCAATCTCTAAATTTCAATCTTGCGATTTTTGAGTTTTATTCTTGCGATATTTGAGTTTTAATCTTGTGATCTTTTGGTTTCAATCTTTCGATCTTTGAGTTTCAATCCTGCATTCTTTGAGTTTCAATCTTGCAATCTTTTAGTTTCATTCTTGCGATCTTTGTGTTTCATTCTTGCGATATTTGAGTTTCAATCATGCGATCATTGAGTTTCAATCTTGTGATCTTTGAGTTTAATTCTTGCGATCTTTGAGTTTCAATCTTGCGATCTTTGATTTTCAATCTTGCGATCTTTTAGTTTCAATCTTGAGATCTTTGAGTTTCAATCTTGCTATTTTTTAGTTTCAATCTTGCTATCTTTGAGTTTCAATCTTGCGATCTTTGAGTTTAAATCCTGCATTCTTTGAGTTTCAATCCTTCGATCTTTGAGTTTCAATCTTGCGATCTTTGGATCTCATTCTTGCGATCTTTGATTTTCAATCTTGCAATCTTTGATTGTAAATCTTGCGATCTTTGATATTCAGTCATGCGATCTTTGAGTTTCAATCTTGCCATCTTTGAGTTTTAATTTTGCGATCTTTGAGTTTTAAACTTGCGATCTTTGTGGTTCAATCTTGCTATCTTTGAGTTTTATTTTTGCGATCTTTTAGTTTCAATCTTGCGATCTTTGAGTTTCAATCTTGCAATCTCTAAATTTCAATCTTGCGATATTTGAGTTTTAATCTTGTGATCTTTTGGTTTCAATCTTTCGATCTTTGAGTTTCAATCCTGCGTTCTTTGAGTTTCAATAATGCGATCTTTGAGTTTCAAACTTGCTATCTTTGAGTTTCAATCCTGCATTCTTTGAGTTTCAATCCTTCGATCTTTGAGTTTCAATCTTGCGATCTTTGGGTCTCATTCTTGCGATCTTTGATTTTCAATCTTGCGATCTTTTAGTGTCAATCTTGAGATCTTTGAGTTTCAATCTTGCTATTTTTTAGTTTAAATCTTGCGATCTTTGAGTTTCAATCTTGCGATCTTTGAGTTTCAATCTTGCGATCTTTGAGCTTCAATCTTGCGATCTTTAAGTTTCAATCTTGCGATCTTTGAGTTTCAATCGTTCGATCTTTGAGTTTCAATCTTGCGATCTTTGAATTTCAATCTTGTGATCTTTGAGTTTCAATCTTGCGATTTTTGAGTATCAATCATGCGATCTTTGAGTTTCAAACTTGCTAACTTTGAGTTTCAATCTTGCGATCTTTGAGTTTCAATCTTGCTATCTTTAAGTTTCAATCTTGCAATCTTTAAGTTTCAATCTTGCGATCTTTGAGTTTCAATCTTGCAATCTCTAAATTTCAATCTTGCGATCTTTGAGCTTTATTCTTGCGATATTTGAGTTTTAATCTTGTGATCTTTTGGTTTCAATCTTGCGATCTTTGAGTTTCAATCTTGCGATCTTTGAGTTTCAATTTTGCTATCTTTAAGTTTCAATCTTGCGATCTTTGAGTTTCAATCTTGCGATGTTTGAGTTTCAATCTTGCGATCTTTGAGTTTCAATCTTGCGATCTTTGAGTTTCAATCTTGCGATCTTTGAGTTTTAATCTTGCGATCTTTGAGTTTCAATCTTGCGATCTTTGAGTTTCAATCTTGCGATCCTTAAATTTCAATCGTTCGATCTTTGAGTTTTAATCTTGCGATCTTTGAGTTTCAATCTTGCAATCTTTAAGTTTCAATCTTGCAATCTTTGAGATTCAATCTTGCTATCTTTGAGTTTGAATATTGCAACCTATGAGTTTCATTCTTGCCATTTTTGAGTTTCAATCTTGTGATCTTTGAGTTTCAATTTTTCGATCTTTGAGTTTCAATCTTGCGATCTTTGAGTTTCAATCTTGCGATCTTTGAGTTTCAATCTTGCGATCTTTGAGTTTCAATCTTGCGATCTTTGAGTTTCAATCGTTCGATCTTTGAGTTTCAATCTTGCGATCTTTGAATTTCAATCTTGTGATCTTTGAGTTTCAATCTTGCGATTTTTGAGTTTCAATCATGCGATCTTTGAGTTTATATCTTGCGACCTTTGAGTTTCAATCTTGCAATCTTTGATTTTGAATCTTGCGATCTTTGAGTTTCCGTCTTGCGTTCTTTGAGTTTCAATCTTGTTATCTTTGAGTTTCAATTTTGCGATCTTTGAGTTTTAAACTTGCGATCTTTGTGGTTCAATCTTGCGATCTTTTAGTTTCAATCTTGAGATCTTTGAGTTTCAATCTTGCGATCTTTGAGTTTCAATCTTGCGATCTTTGAATTTCAATCTTGTGATCTTTGAGTTTCAATCTTGCGATCTTTGAGTTTCAATCTTGCGATCTTTGGGTCTCATTCTTGCGATCTTTGATTTTCAATCTTGCGATCTTTTAGTGTCAATCTTGAGATCTTTGTGTTTAAATCTTGCTATTTTTTAGTTTAAATCGTTCGATCTTTGAGTTTCAATCTTGCGATCTTTGAAATTTAATCTTGTGATCTTTGAGTTTCAATCATGCGATCTTTGAGTTTCAAACTTGCTATCTTTGAGTTTCAATCTTGCGATCTTTGAGCTTCAATCTTGCGATCTTTAAGTTTCAATCTTGCGATCTTTGAGTTTCAATCGTTCGATCTTTGAGTTTCAATCTTGCGATCTTTGAATTTCAATCTTGTGATCTTTGAGTTTCAATCTTGCGATTTTTGAGTATCAATCATGCGATCTTTGAGTTTCAAACTTGCTAACTTTGAGTTTCAATCTTGCGATCTTTGAGTTTCAATCTTGCTATCTTTAAGTTTCAATCTTGCAATCTTTAAGTTTCAATCTTGCGATCTTTGAGTTTCAATCTTGCAATCTCTAAATTTCAATCTTGCGATCTTTGAGCTTTAATCTTGCGATATTTGAGTTTTAATCTTGTGATCTTTTGGTTTCAATCTTGCGATCATTGAGTTTCAATCTTGCGATCTTTGAGTTTCAATTTTGCTATCTTTAAGTTTCAATCTTGCGATCTTTGAGTTTCAATCTTGCGATGTTTGAGTTTCAATCTTGCGATCTTTGAGTTTCAATCTTGCGATCTTTGAGTTTCAATCTTGCGATCTTTGAGTTTCAATCTTGGAATCTTTTAATTTCAATCTTGCGATCTTTGAGTTTCAATCTTGCGATCCTTAAATTTCAATTGTTCGATCTTTTAATTTTAATCTTGCGATCTTTGAGTTTCAATCTTGCAATCTTTAGGTTTCAATCTTGCAATCTTTGAGATTCAATCTTGCTATCTTTGAGTTTGAATATTGCAATCTTTGAGTTTCATTCTTGCCATTTTTGAGTTTTAATCTTGTGATCTTTGAGTTTCAATTTTTCGATCTTTGAGTTTTAATCTTGCGATCTTTGAGTTTCAATCTTGCGATCTTTGAGTTTCAATCTTGCGATCTTTGAGTTTCAATCTTGCGATCTTTGAGTTTCAAACGTTCGATCTTTGAGTTTCAATCTTGCGATCTTTGAATTTCAATCTTGTGATCTTTGAGTTTCAATCTTGCGATTTTTGAGTTTCAATCATGCGATCTTTGAGTTTATATCTTGCGATCTTTGAGTTTCAATCTTGCAATCTTTGATTTTGAATCTTGCGATCTTTGAGTTTCCGTCTTGCGTTCTTTGAGTTTCAATCTTGCCATCTTTGAGTTTCAATTTTGCGATCTTTGAGTTTTAAACTTGCGATCTTTGTGGTTCAATCTTGCGATCTTTTAGTTTCAATCTTGAGATCTTTGAGTTTCAATCTTGCTATTTTTTAGTTTCAATCTTGCAATCTTTGAGTTTCAATCTTGCGATCTTTGAGTTTCAATCTTGCGATCTTTGAGTTTCAATCTTGCAATCTCTAAGTTTCAATCTTGCGATCTTTGAGTTTTAATCTTGCGATATTTGAGTTTTAATCTTGTGATCTTTTGGTTTCAATCTTGCGATCTTTGAGTTTCAATCTTGCGATCTTTGAGTTTCAATCCTGCATTCTTTGAGTTTCAATCCTTCGATCTTTGAGTTTCAATCTTGCGATCTTTGGGTCTCATTCTTGCGATCTTTGATTTTCAATCTTGCGATCTTTTAGTTTCAATCTTGAGATCTTTGAGTTTCAATCTTGCTATTTTTTAGTGTCAATCTTGCTATCTTTGAGTTTCAATTTTGCGATCTTTAAGTTTCAATCCTTCATTCTTTGAGTTTCAATCATTCGATCTTTGAGTTTCAATCTTGCGATCTTTGGGTCTCATTCTTGCGATCTTTGATTTTCAATCTTGCGATCTTTGAGTTTCAATCGTTCAATCTTTGAGTTTCAATCTTGCGATCTTGGAGTTACA
This sequence comes from Stictocephala bisonia, assembly GCA_035578905.1. Classification (NCBI taxonomy): domain Eukaryota; kingdom Metazoa; phylum Arthropoda; class Insecta; order Hemiptera; family Membracidae; genus Stictocephala; species Stictocephala bisonia. The sequence goes on from JAQJVL010001571.1 coordinate 76,422, forward strand.
ATCGTTCGATCTTTGAGTTTCAATCTTGCGATCTTTGAATTTCAATCTTGTGATCTTTGAGTTTCAATCTTGCGATGTTTGAGTTTCAATCTTGCGATCTTTGAGTTTCAATCTTGCGATCTTTGAGTTTCAATCTTGCGATCTTTGAGTTTCAATCTTGGAATCTTTTAATTTCAATCTTGCGATCTTTGAGTTTCAATCTTGCGATCCTTAAATTTCAATTGTTCGATCTTTTAATTTTAATCTTGCGATCTTTGAGTTTCAATCTTGCAATCTTTAGGTTTCAATCTTGCAATCTTTGAGATTCAATCTTGCTATCTTTGAGTTTGAATATTGCAATCTTTGAGTTTCATTCTTGCCATTTTTGAGTTTTAATCTTGTGATCTTTGAGTTTCAATTTTTCGATCTTTGAGTTTTAATCTTGCGATCTTTGAGTTTCAATCTTGCGATCTTTGAGTTTCAATCTTGCGATCTTTGAGTTTCAATCTTGCGATCTTTGAGTTTCAATCGTTCGATCTTTGAGTTTCAATCTTGCGATCTTTGAATTTCAATCTTGTGATCTTTGAGTTTCAATCTTGCGATTTTTGAGTTTCAATCATGCGATCTTTGAGTTTATATCTTGCGATCTTTGAGTTTCAATCTTGCAATCTTTGATTTTGAATCTTGCGATCTTTGAGTTTCCGTCTTGCGTTCTTTGAGTTTCAATCTTGCCATCTTTGAGTTTCAATTTTGCGATCTTTGAGTTTTAAACTTGCGATCTTTGTGGTTCAATCTTGCGATCTTTTAGTTTCAATCTTGAGATCTTTGAGTTTCAATCTTGCTATTTTTTAGTTTCAATCTTGCAATCTTTGAGTTTCAATCTTGCGATCTTTGAGTTTCAATCTTGCGATCTTTGAGTTTCAATCTTGCAATCTCTAAGTTTCAATCTTGCGATCTTTGAGTTTTAATCTTGCGATATTTGAGTTTTAATCTTGTGATCTTTTGGTTTCAATCTTGCGATCTTTGAGTTTCAATCTTGCGATCTTTGAGTTTCAATCCTGCATTCTTTGAGTTTCAATCCTTCGATCTTTGAGTTTCAATCTTGCGATCTTTGGGTCTCATTCTTGCGATCTTTGATTTTCAATCTTGCGATCTTTTAGTTTCAATCTTGAGATCTTTGAGTTTCAATCTTGCTATTTTTTAGTGTCAATCTTGCTATCTTTGAGTTTCAATTTTGCGATCTTTAAGTTTCAATCCTTCATTCTTTGAGTTTCAATCATTCGATCTTTGAGTTTCAATCTTGCGATCTTTGGGTCTCATTCTTGCGATCTTTGATTTTCAATCTTGCGATCTTTGAGTTTCAATCGTTCAATCTTTGAGTTTCAATCTTGCGATCTTGGAGTTACAATCGTTCGATCTTTGAGTTTCAATCTTGCGATCTTTGAATTTCAATCTTGTGATCTTTGAGTTTCAATCTTGCGATTTTTGAGTTTCAATCATGCGATCTTTGAGTTTCAAACTTGCTATCTTTGAGTTTCAATCTTGCAATCTTTGATTGTAAATCTTGCGATCTTTGGGTCTCATTCTTGCGATCTTTGATTTTCAATCTTGCGATCTTTTAGTTTCAATCTTGAGATCTTTGAGTTTCAATCTTGCTATTTTTTAGTTTCAATCTTGCTATCTTTAAGTTTCAATCTTGCGATCTTTGAGTTTCAATCCTGCATTCTTTGAGTTTCAATCCTTCGATCTTTGAGTTTCAATCTTGCGACCTTTGGGTCTCATTCTTGCGATCTTTGATTTTCAATCTTGCGATCTTTGAGTTTCAATCGTTCGATCTTTGAGTTTCAATCTTGCGATCTTTGAGTTTCATTCGTTCGATCTTTGAGTTTCAATCTTGCGATCTTTGAATTTCAATCTTGTGATCTTTGAGTTTCAATCTTGCGATTTTTGAGTTTCAATCATGCGATCTTTGAGTTTCAAACTTGCTATCTTTGAGTTTCAATCTTGCCATCTTTGATTGTAAATCTTGCGATCTTTGATATTCAGTCTTGCGATCTTTGAGTTTCAATCTTGCCATCTTTGAGTTTTAATTTTGCGATCTTTGAGTTTTAAACTTGCGATCTTTGTGGTTCAATCTTGCTATCTTTGAGTTTTATTTTTGCGATCTTTTAGTTTCAATCTTGCGATCTTTGAGTTTCAATCTTGCAATCTCTAAATTTCAATCTTGCGATTTTTGAGTTTTATTCTTGCGATATTTGAGTTTTAATCTTGTGATCTTTTGGTTTCAATCTTTCGATCTTTGAGTTTCAATCCTGCATTCTTTGAGTTTCAATCTTGCAATCTTTTAGTTTCATTCTTGCGATCTTTGTGTTTCATTCTTGCGATATTTGAGTTTCAATCATGCGATCATTGAGTTTCAATCTTGCGATCTTTGAGTTTAATTCTTGCGATCTTTGAGTTTCAATCTTGCGATCTTTGATTTTCAATCTTGCGATCTTTTAGTTTCAATCTTGAGATCTTTGAGTTTCAATCTTGCTATTTTTTAGTTTCAATCTTGCTATCTTTGAGTTTCAATCTTGCGATCTTTGAGTTTAAATCCTGCATTCTTTGAGTTTCAATCCTTCGATCTTTGAGTTTCAATCTTGCGATCTTTGGATCTCATTCTTGCGATCTTTGATTTTCAATCTTGCAATCTTTGATTGTAAATCTTGCGATCTTTGATATTCAGTCATGCGATCTTTGAGTTTCAATCTTGCCATCTTTGAGTTTTAATTTTGCGATCTTTGAGTTTTAAACTTGCGATCTTTGTGGTTCAATCTTGCTATCTTTGAGTTTTATTTTTGCGATCTTTTAGTTTCAATCTTGCGATCTTTGAGTTTCAATCTCGCAATCTCTAAATTTCAATCATGCGATATTTGAGTTTTAATCTTGTGATCTTTTGGTTTCAATCTTCCGATCTTTGAGTTTCAATCCTGCATTCTTTGAGTTTCAATAATGCGATCTTTGAGTTTCAATCTTGCGATCTTTGAGTTTCAATCCTGCATTCTTTGAGTTTCAATCCTTCGATCTTTGAGTTTCAATCTTGCGATCTTTGGGTCTCATTCTTGCGATCTTTGATAATTAATCTTGCGATCTTTTAGTTAAAATCTTGCGATCTTTGAGTTTCAATCTTGCGATCTTTGAGTTTCAATCTTGCGATCTTTGAGTTTCAAACTTGTGATCTTTGAGTTTCAATCTTGCGATCTTTGAGCTTCAATCTTGCGATCTTTAAGTTTTAATCTTGCGATCTTTGAGTTTCAATCGTTCGATCTTTGAGTTTCAATCTTGCGATCTTTGAATTTCAATCTTGTGATCTTTGAGTTTCAATCTTGCGATTTTTGAGTATCAATCATGCGATCTTTGAGTTTCAAACTTGCTAACTTTGAGTTTCAATCTTGCGATCTTTGAGTTTCAATCTTGCTATCTTTAAGTTTCAATCTTGCAATCTTTAAGTTTCAATCTTGCGATCTTTGAGTTTCAATCTTGCAATCTCTAAATTTCAATCTTGCGATCTTTGAGCTTTATTCTTGCGATATTTGAGTTTTAATCTTGTGATCTTTTGGTTTCAATCTTGCGATCTTTGAGTTTCAATCTTGCGATCTTTGAGATCAATTTTGCTATCTTTAAGTTTCAATCTTGCGATCTTTGAGTTTCAATCTTGCGATGTTTGAGTTTCAATCTTGCGATCTTTGAGTTTCAATCTTGCGATCTTTGAGTTTCAATCTTGCGATCTTTGAGTTTTAATCTTGCGATCTTTGAGTTTCAATCTTGCGATCTTTGAGTTTCAATCTTGCGATCCTTAAATTTCAATCGTTCGATCTTTGAGTTTTAATCTTGCGATCTTTGAGTTTCAATCTTGCAATCTTTAAGTTTCAATCTTGCAATCTTTGAGATTCAATCTTGCTATCTTTGAGTTTGAATATTGCAACCTATGAGTTTCATTCTTGCCATTTTTGAGTTTCAATCTTGTGATCTTTGAGTTTCAATTTTTCGATCTTTGAGTTTCAATCTTGCGATCTTTGAGTTTCAATCTTGCGATCTTTGAGTTTCAATCTTGCGATCTTTGAGTTTCAATCTTGCGATCTTTGAGTTTCAATCGTTCGATCTTTGAGTTTCAATCTTGCGATCTTTGAATTTCAATCTTGTGATCTTTGAGTTTCAATCTTGCGATTTTTGAGTTTCAATCATGCGATCTTTGAGTTTATATCTTGCGACCTTTGAGTTTCAATCTTGCAATCTTTGATTTTGAATCTTGCGATCTTTGAGTTTCCGTCTTGCGTTCTTTGAGTTTCAATCTTGTTATCTTTGAGTTTCAATTTTGCGATCTTTGAGTTTTAAACTTGCGATCTTTGTGGTTCAATCTTGCGATCTTTTAGTTTCAATCTTGAGATCTTTGAGTTTCAATCTTGCTATTTTTTAGTTTCAATCTTGCTATCTTTGAGTTTCAATCTTGCGATCTTTGAGTTTCAATCCTGCGATCTTTGAGTTTCAATCTTGCAATCTCTAAGTTTCAATCTTGCGATCTTTGAGTTTTAATCTTGCTATATTTGAGTTTTAATCTTGTGATATTTTGGTTTCAATCTTGCGATCTTTGAGTTTCAATCTTGCGATCTTTGAGTTTCAATCCTGCATTCTTTGAGTTTCAATCCTTCGATCTTTGAGTTTCAATCTTGCGATCTTTGGGTCTCATTCTTGCGATCTTTGATTTTCAATCTTGCGATCTTTTAGTTTCAATCTTGAGATCTTTGAGTTTCAATCTTGCTATTTTTTAGTGTCAATCTTGCTATCTTTGAGTTTCAATCTTGCGATCATTGAGTTTCAATCCTTCATTCTTTGAGTTTCAATCATTCGATCTTTGAGTTTCAATCTTGCAATCTTTGGGTCTCATTCTTGCGATCTTTGATTTTCAATCTTGCGATCTTTGAGTTTCAATCGTTCAATCTTTGAGTTTCAATCTTGCGATCTTGGAGTTACAATCGTTCGATCTTTGAGTTTCAATCTTGCGATCTTTGAATTTCAATCTTGTGATCTTTGAGTTTCAATCTTGCGATTTTTGAGTTTCAATCATGCGATCTTTGAGTTTCAAACTTGCTATCTTTGAGTTTCAATCTTGCAATCTTTGATTGTAAATCTTGCGATCTTTGGGTCTCATTCTTGCGATCTTTGATTTTCAATCTTGCGATCTTTTAGTTTCAATCTTGAGATCTTTGAGTTTAAATCTTGCTATTTTTTAGTTTCAATCTTGCTATCTTTGAGTTTCAATCTTGCGATCTTTGAGTTTCAATCCTGCATTCTTTGAGTTTCAATCCTTCGATCTTTGAGTTTCAATCTTGCGATCTTTGGGTCTCATTCTTGCGATCTTTGATTTTCAATCTTGCGATCTTTGAGTTTCAATCGTTCGATCTTTGAGTTTCAATCTTGCGATCTTTGAGTTTCATTCGTTCGATCTTTGAGTTTCAATCTTGCGATCTTTGAATTTAAATCTTGTGATCTTTGAGTTTCAATCTTGCGATTTTTGAGTTTCAATCATGCGATCTTTGAGTTTCAAACTTGCTATCTTTGAGTTTCAATCTTACAATCTTTGATTGTAAATCTTGCGATCTTTGATATTCAGTCTTGCGATCTTTGAGTTTCAATCTTGCCATCTTTCAGTTTTAATTTTGCGATCTTTGAGTTTTAAACTTGCGATCTTTGTAGTTCAATCTTGCTATCTTTGAGTTTTATTTTTGCGATCTTTTAGTTTCAATCTTGCGATCTTTGAGTTTCAATCTTCCAATCTCTAAATTTCAATCTTGCGATTTTTGAGTTTTAATCTTGCGATATTTGAGTTTTAATCTTGTGATCTTTTGGTTTCAATCTTTCGATCTTTGAGTTTCAATCCTGCATTCTATGAGTTTCAATCTTGCAATCTTTTAGTTTCATTCTTGCGATCTTTGTGTTTCATTCTTGCGATATTTGAGTTTCAATCATGCGATCTTTGAGTTTCAATCTTGCGATCCTTGAGTTTAATACTAGCGATCTTTGAGTTGCAATCTTGCGATCTTTGATTTTCAATCTTGCGATCTTTTAGTTTCAATCTTGAGATCTTTGAGTTTCAATCTTGCTATTTTTTAGTTTCAAACTTGCTATCTTTGAGTTTCAATCATGCGATCTTTGAGTTTCAAACTTGCTATCTTTGAGTTTCAATCCTGCATTCTTTGAGTTTCAATCCTTCGATTTTTGAGTTTCAATCTTGCGATCTTTGGGTCTCATTCTTGCGATCTTTGATTTTCAATCTTGCGATCTTTTAGTGTCAATCTTGCGATCTTTGAGTTTCAATCCTTCGATCTTTGAGTTTCAATCTTGCGATCTTTGGGTCTCATTCTTGCGATCTTTGATTTTCAATCTTGCTATCTTTAAGTTTCAATCTTGCAATCTTTAAGTTTCAATCTTGCGATCTTTGAGTTTCAATCTTGCAATCTCTAAATTTCAATCTTGCGATCTTTGAGCTTTAATCTTGCGATATTTGAGTTTTAATCTTGTGATCTTTTGGTTTCAATCTTGCGATCTTTGAGTTTCAATCTTGCGGTCTTTGAGTTTCAATTTTGCTATCTTTAAGTTTCAATCTTGCGATCTTTGAGTTTCAATCTTGCGATGTTTGAGTTTCAATCTTGCGATCTTTGAGTTTCAATCTTGCGATCTTTGAGTTTCAATCTTGCGATCTTTGAGTTTCAATCTTGCGATCTTTGAGTTTCAATCTTGCGATCTTTGAGTTTCAATCTTGCGATCCTTAAATTTCAATCGTTCGATCTTTGAGTTTTAATCTTGCGATCTTTGAGTTTCAATCTTGCAATCTTTAAGTTTCAATCTTGCAATCTTTGAGATTCAATCTTGCTATCTTTGAGTTTGAATATTGCAATCTTTGAGTTTCATTCTTGCCATTTTTGAGTTTCAATCTTGTGATCTTTGAGTTTCAATTTTGCGATCTTTGAGTTTCAATCTTGCGATCTTTGAGTTTCAATCTTGCGATCTTTGAGTTTCAATCTTGCGATCTTTGAGTTTCAATCTTGCGATCTTTGAGTTTCAATCGTTCGATCTTTGAGTTTCAATCTTGCGATCTTTGAATTTCAATCTTGTGATCTTTGAGTTTCAATCTTGCTATTTTTTAGTTTCAATCTTGCGATCTTTGAGTTTCAATCTTGCGATCATTGAGTTTCAATGCTTCATTCTTTGAGTTTCAATCATTCGATCTTTGAGTTTCAATCTTGCAATCTTTGGGTCTCATTCTTGCGATCTTTGATTTTCAATCTTGCGATCTTTGAGTTTCAATCGTTCAATCTTTGATTTTCAATCTTGCGATCTTGGAGTTACAATCGTTCGATCTTTGAGTTTCAATCTTGCGATCTTTGAATTTCAATCTTGTGATCTTTGAGTTTCAGTCTTGCGATTTTTGAGTTTCAATCATGCGATCTTTGAGTTTCAATTTCAATCTTGCGATCTTTGAATTTCAATCTTGTGATCTTTGAGTTTCAATCTTGCGATTTTTGAGTTTCAATCATGCGATCTTTGAGTTTAAAACTTGCTATCTTTGAGTTTCAATCTTGCAATCTTTGATTGTAAATCTTGCGATCTTTGGGTCTCATTCTTGCGATCTTTGATTTTCAATCTTGCGATCTTTTAGTTTCAATCTTGAGATCTTTGAGTTTAAATCTTGCTATTTTTTAGTTTCAATCTTGTGATCTTTGAGTTTCAATCTTGCGATTTTTGAGTTTCAATCAAGCGATCTTTGAGTTTATATCTTGCGATCTTTGAGTTTCAATCTTGCAATCTTTGATTTTGAATCTTGCGATCTTTGAGTTTCCGTCTTGCGTTCTTTGAGTTTTAATCTTGTTATCTTTGAGTTTCAATTTTGCGATCTTTGAGTTTTAAACTTGCGATCTTTGTGGTTCAATCTTGCGATCTTTTAGTTTCAATCTTGAGATCTTTGAGTTTCAATCTTGCTATTTTTTAGTTTCAATCTTGCTATCTTTGAGTTTCAATCTTGCGATCTTTGAGTTTCAATCCTGCGATCTTTGAGTTTCAATCTTGCAATCTCTAAGTTTCAATCTTGCGATCTTTGAGTTTTAATCTTGCTATATTTGAGTTTTAATCTTGTGATATTTTGGTTTCAATCTTGCGATCTTTGAGTTTCAATCTTGCGATCTTTGAGTTTCAATCCTGCATTCTTTGAGTTTCAATCCTTCGATTTTTGAGTTTCAATCTTGCGATCTTTGGGTCTCATTCTTGCGATCTTTGATTTTCAATCTTGCGATCTTTTAGTTTCAATCTTGAGATCTTTGAGTTTCAATCTTGCTATTTTTTAGTGTCAATCTTGCTATCTTTGAGTTTCAATCTTGCGATCATTGAGTTTCAATCCTTCATTCTTTGAGTTTCAATCATTCGATCTTTGAGTTTCAATCTTGCAATCTTTGGGTCTCATTCTTGCGATCTTTGATTTTCAATCTTGCGATCTTTGAGTTTCAATCGTTCAATCTTTGAGTTTCAATCTTGCGATCTTTGAGTTACAATCGTTCGATCTTTGAGTTTCAATCTTGCGATCTTTGAATTTCAATCTTGTGATCTTTGAGTTTCAATCTTGCGATTTTTGAGTTTCGATCATGCGATCTTTGAGTTTCAAACTTGCTATCTTTGAGTTTCAATCTTGCAATCTTTGATTGTAAATCTTGCGATCTTTGGGTCTCATTCTTGCGATCTTTGATTTTCAATCTTGCGATCTTTTAGTTTCAATCTTGCTATCTTTGAGTTTCAATCTTGCGATCTTTGAGTTTCAATCCTGCATTCTTTGAGTTTCAATCCTTCGATCTTTGAGTTTCAATCTTGCGATCTTTGGGTCTCATTCTTGCGATCTTTGATTTTCAATCTTGCGATCTTTGAGTTTCAATCGTTCGATCTTTGAGTTTCAATCTTGCGATCTTTGAGTTTCATTCGTTCGATCTTTGAGTTTCAATTTTGCGATCTTTGAATTTAAATCTTGTGATCTTTGAGTTTCAATCTTGCGATTTTTGAGTTTCAATCATGCGATCTTTGAGTTTCAAACTTGCTATCTTTGAGTTTCAATCTTACAATCTTTGATTGTAAATCTTGCGATCTTTGATATTCAGTCTTGCGATCTTTGAGTTTCAATCTTGCCATCTTTGAGTTTTAATTTTGCGATCTTTGAGTTTTAAACTTGCGATCTTTGTAGTTCAATCTTGCTATCTTTGAGTTTTATTTTTGCGATCTTTTAGTTTCAATCTTGCGATCTTTGAGTTTCAATCTTCCAATCTCTAAATTTCAATCTTGCGATTTTTGAGTTTTAATCTTGCGATATTTGAGTTTTAATCTTGTGATCTTTTGGTTTCAATCTTTCGATCTTTGAGTTTCAATCCTGCATTCTATGAGTTTCAATCTTGCAATCTTTTAGTTTCATTCTTGCGATCTTTGTGTTTCATTCTTGCGATATTTGAGTTTCAATCATGCGATCTTTGAGTTTCAATCTTGCGATCCTTGAGTTTAATTCTAGCGATCTTTGAGTTTCAATCTTGCGATCTTTGATTTTCAATCTTGCGATCTTTTAGTTTCAATCTTGAGATCTTTGAGTTTCAATCTTGCTATTTTTTAGTTTCAAACTTGCTATCTTTGAGTTTCAATCATGCGATCTTTGAGTTTCAAACTTGCTATCTTTGAGTTTCAATCCTGCATTCTTTGAGTTTCAATCCTTCGATCTTTGAGTTTCAATCTTGCGATCTTTGGGTCTCATTCTTGCGATCTTTGATTTTCAATCTTGCGATCTTTTAGTGTCAATCTTGCGATCTTTGAGTTTCAATCCTTCGATCTTTGAGTTTCAATCTTGCGATCTTTGGGTCTCATTCTTGCGATCTTTGATTTTCAATCTTGCTATCTTTAAGTTTCAATCTTGCAATCTTTAAGTTTCAATCTTGCGATCTTTGAGTTTCAATCTTGCAATCTCTAAATTTCAATCTTGCGATCTTTGAGCTTTAATCTTGCGATATTTGAGTTTTAATCTTGTGATCTTTTGGTTTCAATCTTGCGATCTTTGAGTTTCAATCTTGCGGTCTTTGAGTTTCAATTTTGCTATCTTTAAGTTTCAATCTTGCGATCTTTGAGTTTCAATCTTGCGATGTTTGAGTTTCAATCTTGCGATCTTAGAGTTTCAATCTTGCGATCTTTGAGTTTCAATCTTGCGATCTTTGAGTTTCAATCTTGCGATCTTTGAGTTTCAATCTTGCGATCTTTGAGTTTCAATCTTGCGATCCTTAAATTTCAATCGTTCGATCTTTGAGTTTTAATCTTGCGATCTTTGAGTTTCAATCTTGCAATCTTTAAGTTTCAATCTTGCAATCTTTGAGATTCAATCTTGCTATCTTTGAGTTTGAATATTGCAATCTTTGAGTTTCATTCTTGCCATTTTTGAGTTTCAATCTTGTGATCTTTGATTTTCAATTTTTCGATCTTTAAGTTTCAATCTTGCGATCTTTGAGTTTCAATCTTGCGATCTTTGAGTTTCAATCTTGCGATCTTTGAGTTTCAATCTTGCGATCTTTGAGTTTCAATCGTTCGATCTTTGAGTTTCAATCTTGCGATCTTTGAATTTCAATCTTGTGATCTTTGAGTTTCAATCTTGCTATTTTTTAGTGTCAATCTTGCTATCTTTGAGTTTCAATCTTGCGATCATTGAGTTTCAATCCTTCATTCTTTGAGTTTCAATCATTCGATCTTTGAGTTTCAATCTTGCAATCTTTGGGTCTCATTCTTGCGATCTTTGATTTTCAATCTTGCGATCTTTGAGTTTCAATCGTTCAATCTTTGATTTTCAATCTTGCGATCTTGGAGTTACAATCGTTCGATCTTTAAGTTTCAATCTTGCGATCTTTGAATTTCAATCTTGTGATCTTTGAGTTTCAATCTTGTGATTTTTGAGTTTCAATCATGCGATCTTTGAGTTTCAAACTTGCTATCTTTGAGTTTCAATCTTGCAATCTTTGATTGTAAATCTTGCGATCTTTGGGTCTCATTCTTGCGATCTTTGATTTTCAATCTTGCGATCTTTTAGTTTCAATCTTGAGATCTTTGAGTTTAAATCTTGCTATTTTTTAGTTTCAATCTTGCTATCTTTGAGTTTCAATCTTGCGATCTTTGAGTTTCAATCCTGCATTCTTTGAGTTTCAATCCTTCGATCTTTGAGTTTCAATCTTTCGATCTGTGGGTCTCATTCTTGCGATCTTTGATTTTCAATCTTGCGATCTTTGAGTTTCAATCGTTCGATCTTTGAGTTTCAATCTTGCGATCTTTGAGTTTCATTCGTTCGATCTTTGAGTTTCAATCTTGCGATCTTTGAATTTAAATCTTGTGATCTTTGAGTTTCAATCTTGCGATTTTTGAGTTTCAATCATGCGATCTTTGAGTTTCAAACTTGCTATCTTTGAGTTTCAATCTTACAATCTTTGATTGTAAATCTTGCGATCTTTGATATTCAGTCTTGCGATCTTTGAGTTTCAATCTTGCCATCTTTGAGTTTTAATTTTGCGATCTTTGAGTTTTAAACTTGCGATCTTTGTAGTTCAATCTTGCTATCTTTGAGTTTTATTTTTGCGATCTTTTAGTTTCAATCTTGCGATCTTTGAGTTTCAATCTTCCAATCTCTAAATTTCAATCTTGCGATTTTTGAGTTTTAATCTTGCGATATTTGAGTTTTAATCTTGTGATCTTTTGGTTTCAATCTTTCGATCTTTGAGTTTCAATCCTGCATTCTATGAGTTTCAATCTTGCAATCTTTTAGTTTCATTCTTGCGATCTTTGTGTTTCATTCTTGCGATATTTGAGTTTCAATCATGCGATCTTTGAGTTTCAATCTTGCGATCTTTGAGTTTAATTCTTGCGATCTTTGAGTTTCAATCTTGCGATCTTTGATTTTCAATCTTGCGATCTTTTAGTTTCAATCTTGAGATCTTTGAGTTTCAATCTTGCTATTTTTTAGTTTCAAACTTGCTATCTTTTAGTTTCAATCTTGCGATCTTTGAGTTTCAATCCTGCATTCTTTGAATTTCAATCCTTCGATCTTTGAGTTTCAATCTTGTGATCTTTGGGTCTCATTCTTGCGATCTTTGATTTTCAATCTTGCGATCTTTGAGTTTCAATCGTTCAATCTTTGAGTTTCAATCTTGCGATCTTTGAGTTTCATTCGTTCGATCTTTGAGTTTCAATCTTGCGATCTTTGAATTTCAATCTTGTGATCTTTGAGTTTCAATCTTGCGATTTTTGAGTTTCAATCATGCGATCTTTGAGTTTCAAACTTGTTATCTTTGTGTTTCAATCTTGCAATCTTTGATTGTAAATCTTGTGATCTTTGATATTCAGTCATGCGATCTTTGAGTTTCAATCTTGCCATCTTTCAGTTTTAATTTTGCGATCTTTGAGTTTTAAACTTGCGATCTTTGTGGTTCAATCTTGCTATCTTTGAGTTTTATTTTTGCGATCTTTTAGTTTCAATCTTGCGATCTTTGAGTTTCAATCTTGCAATCTCTAAATTTCAATCTTGCGATATTTGAGTTTTAATCTTGTGATCTTTTGGTTTCAATCTTTCGATCTTTGAGTTTCAATCCTGCATTCTTTGAGTTTCAATCATGCGATCTTTGAGTTTCAAACTTGCTATCTTTGAGTTTCAATCCTGCATTCTTTGAGTTTCAATCCTTCGATCTTTGAGTTTCAATCTTGCGATCTTTGGGTCTCATTCTTGCGATCTTTGATTTTCAATCTTGCGATCTTTTAGTGTCAATCTTGAGATCTTTGAGTTTCAATCTTGCTATTTTTTAGTTTAAATCTTGCGATCTTTGAGTTTCAATCTTGCGATCTTTGAGTTTCAATCTTGCGATCTTTGAGCTTCAATCTTGCGATCTTTAAGTTTCAATCTTGCGATCTTTGAGTTTCAATCGTTCGATCTTTGAGTTTCAATCTTGCGATCTTTGAATTTCAATCTTGTGATCTTTGAGTTTCAATCTTGCGATTTTTGAGTATCAATCATGCGATCTTTGAGTTTCAAACTTGCTAACTTTGAGTTTCAATCTTGCGATCTTTGAGTTTCAATCTTGCTATCTTTAAGTTTCAATCTTGCAATCTTTAATTTTCAATCTTGCGATCTTTGAGTTTCAATCTTGCAATCTCTAAATTTCAATCTTGCGATCTTTGAGCTTTAATCTTGCGATATTTGAGTTTTAATCTTGTGATCTTTTGGTTTCAATCTTGCGATCTTTGAGTTTCAATCTTGCGGTCTTTGAGTTTCAATTTTGCTATCTTTAAGTTTCAATCTTGCGATCTTTGAGTTTTAATCTTGCGATGTTTAGTTTCAATCTTGCGATCTTTGAGTTTTAATCTTGCGATCTTTGAGTTTCAATCTTGCGATCTTTGAGTTTCAATCTTGCGATCTTTGAGTTTCAATCTTGCGATCTTTGAGTTTCAATCTTGCGATCTTTGAGTTTCAATCTTGCGATCTTTGAGTTTCAATCTTGCGATCTTTGAGTTTCAATCTTGCGATCCTTAAATTTCAATCGTTCGATCTTTGAGTTTTAATCTTGCGATCTTTGAGTTTCAATCTTGCAATCTTTAAGTTTCAATCTTGCAATCTTTGAGATTCAATCTTGCTATCTTTGAGTTTGAATATTGCAATCTTTGAGTTTCATTCTTGCCATTTTTGAGTTTCAATCTTGTGATCTTTGATTTTCAATTTTGCGATCTTTGAGTTTCAATCTTGCGATCTTTGAGTTTCAATCTTGCGATCTTTGAGTTTCAATCTTGCGATCTTTGAGTTTCAATCTTGCGATCTTTGAGTTTCAATCGTTCGATCTTTGAGTTTCAATTTTGCGATCTTTGAATTTCAATCTTGTGATCTTTGAGTTTCAATCTTGCGATTTTTGAGTTTCAATCATGCGATCTTTGAGTTTCAAACTTGCTATCTTTGAGTTTAAATCTTGCGATCTTTGAGTTTCAATCTTGCAGTCTTTGATTTTGAATCTTGCGATCTTTGAGTTTCCGTCTTGCGTTCTTTGAGTTTCAATCTTGCCATCTTTGAGTTTCAATTTTGCGATCTTTGAGTTTTAAACTTGCGATCTTTGTGGTTCAATCTTGCGATATTTTAGTTTCAATCTTGAGATCTTTGAGTTTCAATCTTGCTATTTTTTAGTTTCAATCTTGCTATCTTTAAGTTTCAATCTTGCGATCTTTGAGATTCAATCTTGCGATCTTTGAGTTTCAATCTTGCAATCTCTAAGTTTCAATCTTGCGATCTTTGAGTTTTAATCTTGCGATATTTGAGTTTTAATCTTGTGATCTTTTGGTTTCAATCTTGCGATCTTTGAGTTTCAATCTTACGATCTTTGAGTTTCAATCCTGCATTCTTTGAGTTTCAATCCTTCGATCTTTGAGTTTAAATCTTGTGATCTTTGGTTCTCATTCTTGCGATCTTTGATTTTCAATCTTGCGATCTTTTAGTTTCAATCTTGAGATCTTTGAGATTCAATCTTGCTATTTTTTAGTTTCAATCTTGCTATCTTTGAGTTTCAATCTTGCGATCTTTGAGTTTCAATCCTTCATTCTTTGAGTTTCAATCATTCGATCTTTGAGTTTCAATCTTGCGATCTTTGGGTCTCATTCTTGCGATCTTTGATTTTCAATCTTGCGATCTTTGAGTTTCAATCGTTCAATCTTTGAGTTTCAATCTTGCGATCTTGGAGTTACAATCGTTCGTTCTTTGAGTTTCAATCTTGCGATCTTTGAATTTCAATCTTGTGATCTTTGAGTTTCAATCTTGCGATTTTTGAGTTTCAATCATGCGATCTTTGAGTTTCAAACTTGCTATCTTTGAGTTTCAATCTTGCAATCTTTGATTGTAAATCTTGCGATCTTTGGGTCTCATTCTTGCGATCTTTGATTTTCAATCTTGCGATCTTTTAGTTTCAATCTTGAGATCTTTGAGTTTCAATCTTGCTATTTTTTAGTTTCAATCTTGCTATCTTTGAGTTTCAATCTTGCGATCTTTGAGTTTCAATCCTGCATTCTTTGAGTTTCAATCCTTCGATCTTTGAGTTTCAATCTTGCGATTTTTGGGTCTCATTCTTGTGATCTTTGATTTTCAATCTTGCGATCTTTGAGTTTCAATCGTTCGATCTTTGAGTTTCAATCTTGCGATCTTTGAGTTTCATTCGTTCAATCTTTGAGTTTCAATCTTGCGATCTTTGAATTTCAATCTTGTGATCTTTGAGTTTCAATCTTGCGATTTTTGAGTTTCAATCATGCGATCTTTGAGTTTCAAACTTGCTATCTTTGAGTTTCAATCTTGAAATCTTTGATTGTAAATCTTGCGATCTTTGATATTCAGTCTTGCGATCTTTGAGTTTCAATCTTGCCATCTTTGAGTTTTAATTTTGTGATCTTTGAGTTTTAAACTTGCGATTTTTGTGGTTCAATCTTGCTATCTTTGAGTTTTATTTTTGCGATCTTTTAGTTTTAATCTTGCGATCTTTGAGTTTCAATCTTGCAATCTCTAAATTTCAATCTTGCGATTTTTGAGTTTTAATCTTGCGATATTTGAGTTTTAATCTTGTGATCTTTTGGTTTCAATCTTTCGATCTTTGAGTTTCAATCCTGCATTCTTTGAGTTTCAATCTTGCAATCTTTTAGTTTCATTCTTGCGATCTTTGTGTTTCATTCTTGCGATATTTGAGTTTCAATCATGCGATCTTTGAGTTTCAATCTTGCGATCTTTGAGTTTAATTCTTGCGATCTTTGATTTTCAATCTTGCGATCTTTGATTTTCAATCTTGCGATCTTTTAGTTTCAATCTTGAGATCTTTGAGTTTCAATCTTGCTATTTTTTAGTTTCAATCTTGCTATCTTTGAGTTTCAATCTTGCGATCTTTGAGTTTCAATCCTGCATTCTTTGAGTTTCAATCCTTCGATCTTTGAGTTTCAATCTTGCGATCTTTGGGTCTCATTCTTGCGATCTTTGATTTTCAATCTTGCGATCTTTGAGTTTCAATCGTTCGATCTTTGAGTTTCAATCTTGCAATCTTTGAGTTTCATTCGTTCGATCTTTGAGTTTCAATCTTGCGATCTTTGAATTTCAATCTTGTGATCTTTGAGTTTCAATCTTGCGATTTTTGAGTTTCAATCATGCGATCTTTGAGTTTCAAACTTGTTATCTTTGAGTTTCAATATTGCAATCTTTGATTGTAAATCTTGCGATCTTTGATATTCAGTCTTGCGATCTTTGAGTTTCAATCTTGCCATCTTTGAGTTTTAATTTTGCGATCTTTGAGTTTCAATCTTGCGATCTTTGGGTCTCATTCTTGCGATCTTTGATTTTCAATCTTGCGATCTTTGAGTTTCAATCGTTCGATCTTTGAGTTTCAATCTTGCAATCTTTGAGTTTCATTCGTTCGATCTTTGAGTTTCAATCTTGCGATTTTTGAATTTCAATCTTGTGATCTTTGAGTTTCAATCTTGCGATTTTTGAGTTTCAATCATGCAATCTTTGAGTTTCAAACTTGTTATCTTTGAGTTTCAAAATTGCAATCTTTGATTGTAAATCTTGCGATCTTTGATATTCAGTCTTGCGATCTTTGAGTTTCAATCTTGCCATCTTTGAGTTTTAATTTTGCGATCTTTTAGTTTCAATCTTGCGATCTTTGAGTTTCAATCTTGCAATCTCTAAATTTCAATCTTGCGATATTTGAGTTTTAATCTTGTGATCTTTTGGTTTCAATCTTTCGATCTTTGAGTTTCAATCCTGCATTCTTTGAGTTTCAATCTTGCAATCTTTTAGTTTCATTCTTGCGATCTATGTGTTTCATTCTTGCGATATTTGATTTTCAATCATGCGATCTTTGAGTTTTAATCTTGCGATCTTTGAGTTTAATTCTTGCGATCTTTGAGTTTCAATCTTGCGATCTTTTAGTTTCAAACTTGCTATCTTTGAATTTCAATCTTGCGACATTTGAGTTTCAATCTTGCGATCTTTGGGTCTCATTCTTGCAAACTTTGATTTTCAATCTTGCGATCTTTTAGTGTCAATCTTGAGATCTTGGAGTTTCAATCTTGCTATTTTTTAGTTTAAATCTTGCGATCTTTGAGTTTCAATCTTGCGATCTTTGAGTTTCAATCTTGCGATCTTTGAGTTTCAATCTTGCGATGTTTAGTTTCAATCTTGCGATCTTTGAGTTTCAATCTTGCGATCTTTGAGTTTCAATCTTGCGATCTTTGAGTTTCAATCTTGCGATCTTTGAGTTTCAATCTTGCGATCTTTGAGTTTCAATCTTGCGATCTTTGAGTTTCAATCTTGCGATCTTTGAGTTTCAATCTTGCGATCTTTGAGTTTTATTCTTGCGATCCTTAAATTTCAATCGTTCGATCTTTGAGTTTTAATCTTGCGATCTTTGAGTTTCAATCTTGCAATCTTTAAGTTTCAATCTTGCAATCTTTGAGATTCAATCTTGCTATCTTTGAGTTTGAATATTGCAATCTTTGAGTTTCATTCTTGCCATTTTTGAGTTTCAATCTTGTGATCTTTGATTTTCAATTTTTCGATCTTTGAGTTTCAATCTTGCGATCTTTGAGTTTCAATCTTGCGATCTTTGAGTTTCAATCTTGCGATCTTTGAGTTTCAATCTTGCGATCTTTGAGTTTCAATCGTTCGATCTTTGAGTTTCAATCTTGCGATCTTTGAATTTCAATCTTGTGATCTTTGAGTTTCAATCTTGCGATTTTTGAGTTTCAATCATGCGATCTTTGAGTTTCAAACTTGCTATCTTTGAGTTTATATCTTGCGATCTTTGAGTTTCAATCTTGCAGTCTTTGATTTTGAATCTTGCGATCTTTGAGTTTCCGTCTTGCGTTCTTTGAGTTTCAATCTTGCCATCTTTGAGTTTCAATTTTGCGATCTTTGAGTTTTAAACTTGCGATCTTTGTGGTTCAATCTTGCGATCTTTTAGTTTCAATCTTGAGATCTTTGAGTTTCAATCTTGCTATTTTTTAGTTTCAATCTTGCTATCTTTAAGTTTCAATCTTGCGATCTTTGAGTTTCAATCTTGCGATCTTTGAGTTTCAATCTTGCAATCTCTAAGTTTCAATCTTGCGATCTTTGAGTTTTAATCTTGCGATATTTGAGTTTTAATCTTGTGATCTTTTGGTTTCAATCTTGCGATCTTTGAGTTTCAATCTTACGATCTTTGAGTTTCAATCCTGCATTCTTTGAGTTTCAATCCTTCGATCTTTGAGTTTCAATCTTGTGATCTTTGGGTCTCATTCTTGCGATCTTTGATTTTCAATCTTGCGATCTTTTAGTTTCAATCTTGAGATCTTTGAGATTCAATCTTGCTATTTTTTAGTTTCAATCTTGCTATCTTTGAGTTTCAATCTTGCGATCTTTGAGTTTCAATCCTTCATTCTTTGAGTTTCAATCATTCGAACTTTGAGTTTCAATCTTGCGATCTTTGGGTCTCATTCTTGCGATCTTTGATTTTCAATCTTGCGATCTTTGAGTTTCAATCGTTCAATCTTTGAGTTTCAATCTTGCGATCTTGGAGTTACAATCGTTCGATCTTTGAGTTTCAATCTTGCGATCTTTGAATTTCAATCTTGTGATCTTTGAGTTTCAATCTTGCGATTTTTGAGTTTCAATCATGCGATCTTTGAGTTTCAAACTTGCTATCTTTGAGTTTCAATCTTGCAATCTTTGATTGTAAATCTTGCGATCTTTGGGTCTCATTCTTGCGATCTTTGATTTTCAATCTTGCGATCTTTTAGTTTCAATCTTGAGATCTTTGAGTTTCAATCTTGCTATTTTTTAGTTTCAATCTTGCTATCTTTGAGTTTCAATCTTGCGATCTTTGAGTTTCAATCCTGCATTCTTTGAGTTTCAATCCTTCGATCTTTGAGTTTCAATCTTGCGATTTTTGGGTCTCATTCTTGTGATCTTTGATTTTCAATCTTGCGATCTTTGAGTTTCAATCGTTCGATCTTTGAGTTTCAATCTTGCGATCTTTGAGTTTCATTCGTTCAATCTTTGAGTTTCAATCTTGCGATCTTTGAATTTCAATCTTGTGATCTTTGAGTTTCAATCTTGCGATTTTTGAGTTTCAATCATGCGATCTTTGAGTTTCAAACTTGCTATCTTTGAGTTTCAATCTTGAAATCTTTGATTGTAAATCTTGCGATCTTTGATATTCAGTCTTGCGATCTTTGAGTTTCAATCTTGCCATCTTTGAGTTTTAATTTTGTGATCTTTGAGTTTTAAACTTGCGATTTTTGTGGTTCAATCTTGCTATCTTTGAGTTTTATTTTTGCGATCTTTTAGTTTTAATCTTGCGATCTTTGAGTTTCAATCTTGCAATCTCTAAATTTCAATCTTGCGATTTTTGAGTTTTAATCTTGCGATATTTGAGTTTTAATCTTGTGATCTTTTGGTTTCAATCTTTCGATCTTTGAGTTTCAATCCTGCATTCTTTGAGTTTCAATCTTGCAATCTTTTAGTTTCATTCTTGCGATCTTTGTGTTTCATTCTTGCGATATTTGAGTTTCAATCATGCGATCTTTGAGTTTCAATCTTGCGATCTTTGAGTTTAATTCTTGCGATCTTTGAGTTTCAATCTTGCGATCTTTGATTTTCAATCTTGCGATCTTTTAGTTTCAATCTTGAGATCTTTGAGTTTCAATCTTGCTATTTTTTAGTTTCAATCTTGCTATCTTTGAGTTTCAATCTTGCGATCTTTGAGTTTCAATCCTGCATTTTTTGAGTTTCAATCCTTCGATCTTTGAGTTTCAATCTTGCGATTTTTGGGTCTCATTCTTGTGATCTTTGATTTTCAATCTTGCGATCTTTGAGTTTCAATCGTTCGATCTTTGAGTTTCAATCTTGCAATCTTTGAGTTTCATTCGTTCGATCTTTGAGTTTCAATCTTGCGATCTTTGAATTTCAATCTTGTGATCTTTGAGTTTCAATCTTGCGATTTTTGAGTTTCAATCATGCGATCTTTGAGTTTCAAACTTGCTATCTTTGAGTTTCAATCTTGAAATCTTTGATTGTAAATCTTGCGATCTTTGATATTCAGTCTTGCGATCTTTGAGTTTCAATCGTTCGATCTTTGAGTTTCAATCTTGCAATCTTTAAGTTTCATTCGTTCGATCTTTGAGTTTTAATCTTGTGATCTTTTGGTTTCAATCTTGCGATCTTTGAGTTTCAATCTTACGATCTTTGAGTTTCAATCCTGCATTCTTTGAGTTTCAATCCTTCGATCTTTGAGTTTCAATCTTGTGATCTTTGGGTCTCATTCTTGCGATCTTTGATTTTCAATCTTGCGATCTTTTAGTTTCAATCTTGAGATCTTTGAGATTCAATCTTGCTATTTTTTAGTTTCAATCTTGCTATCTTTGAGTTTCAATCTTGCGATCTTTGAGTTTCAATCCTTCATTCTTTGAGTTTCAATCATTCGATCTTTGAGTTTCAATCTTGCGATCTTTGGGTCTCATTCTTGCGATCTTTGATTTTCAATCTTGCGATCTTTGAGTTTCAATCGTTCAATCTTTGAGTTTCAATCTTGCGATCTTGGAGTTACAATCGTTCGATCTTTGAGTTTCAATCTTGCGATCTTTGAATTTCAATCTTGTGATCTTTGAGTTTCAATCTTGCGATTTTTGAGTTTCAATCATGCGATCTTTGAGTTTCAAACTTGCTATCTTTGAGTTTCAATCTTGCAATCTTTGATTGTAAATCTTGCGATCTTTGGGTCTCATTCTTGCGATCTTTGATTTTCAATCTTGCGATCTTTTAGTTTCAATCTTGAGATCTTTGAGTTTCAATCTTGCTATTTTTTAGTTTCAATCTTGCTATCTTTGAGTTTCAATCTTGCGATCTTTGAGTTTCAATCCTGCATTCTTTGAGTTTCAATCCTTCAATCTTTGAGTTTCAATCTTGCGATTTTTGGGTCTCATTCTTGTGATCTTTGATTTTCAATCTTGCGATCTTTGAGTTTCAATCGTTCGATCTTTGAGTTTCAATCTTGCGATCTTTGAGTTTCATTCGTTCAATCTTTGAGTTTCAATCTTGCGATCTTTGAATTTCAATATTGTGATCTTTGAGTTTCAATCTTGCGATTTTTGAGTTTCAATCATGCGATCTTTGAGTTTCAAACTTGCTATCTTTGAGTTTCAATCTTGAAATCTTTGATTGTAAATCTTGCGATCTTTGATATTCAGTCTTGCGATCTTTGAGTTTCAATCTTGCCATCTTTGAGTTTTAATTTTGTGATCTTTGAGTTTCAATCTTGCGATTTTGGGTCTCATTCTTGCGATCTTTGAGTTTCAATCTTGCGATCTTTGAGTTTCAATCGTTCGATCTTTGAGTTTCAATCTTGCAATCTTTGAGTTTCATTCGTTCGATCTTTGAGTTTCAATCTTGCGATTTTTGAATTTCAATCTTGTGATCTTTGAGTTTCAATCTTGCGATTTTTGAGTTTCAATCATGCAATCTTTGAGTTTCAAACTTGTTATCTTTGAGTTTCAATATTGCAATCTTAGATTGTAAATCTTGCGATCTTTGATATTCAGTCTTGCGATCTTTGAGTTTCAATCTTGCCATCTTTGAGTTTTAATTTTGCGATCTTTTAGTTTCAATCTTGCGATCTTTGAGTTTCAATCTTGCAATCTCTAAATTTCAATCTTGCGATATTTGAGTTTTAATCTTGTGATCTTTTGGTTTCAATCTTTCGATCTTTGAGTTTCAATCCTGCATTCTTTGAGTTTCAATCTTGCAATCTTTTAGTTTCATTCTTGCGATCTATGTGTTTCATTCTTGCGATATTTGATTTTTAATCATGCGATCTTTGAGTTTCAATCTTGCGATCTTTGAGTTTAATTCTTGCGATCTTTGAGTTTCAATCTTGCGATCTTTTAGTTTCAAACTTGCTATCTTTAAATTTCAATCTTGCGATATTTGAGTTTCAATCTTGCGATCTTTGGGTCTCATTCTTGCAAACTTTGATTTTTCAATCTTGCGATCTTTTAGTGTCAATCTTGAGATCTTGGAGTTTCAATCTTGCTATTTTTTAGTTTAAATCTTGCGATCTTTGAGTTTCAATCTTGCGATCTTTGAGTTTCAATCTTGCGATCTTTGAGCTTCAATCTTGCGATCTTTAAGTTTCAATCTTGCGATCTTTGAGTTTCAATCGTTCGATCTTTGAGTTTCAATCTAGCGATCTTTGAATTTCAATCTTGTGATCTTTGAGTTTCAATCTTGCGATTTTTGAGTATCAATCATGCGATCTTTGAGTTTCAAACTTGCTATCTTTGAGTTTCAATCTTGCGATCTTTGAGTTTCAATCTTGCTATCTTTAAGTTTCAATCTTGCAATCTTTAAGTTTCAATCTTTCGATCTTTGAGTTTCAATCTTGCAATCTTTAAATTTCAATGTTGCGATCTTTGAGCTTTAATCTTGCGATATTTGAGTTTTAATCTTGTGATCTTTTGGTTTCAATCTTGCAATCTTTGAGTTTCAATCTTGCGATCTTTGAGTTTCAATTTTGCTATCTTTAAGTTTCAATCTTGCGATCTTTGAGTTTCAATCTTGCGATGTTTGAGTTTCAATCTTGCGATCCTTTGAGTTTCAATCTTGCGATCTTTGAGTTTCAATCTTGCGATCTTTGAGTTTCAATCGTTCGATCTTTGAGTTTCAATCTTGCGATCTTTGAGTTTCAATCTTGCGATCCTTAAATTTCAATCGTTCGATCTTTGAGTTTTAATCTTGCGATCTTTGAGTTTCAATCTTGCAATCTTTAAGTTTCAATCTTGCAATCTTTGAGATTCAATCTTGCTATCTTTGAGTTTGAATATTGCAATCTTTAAGTTTCATTCTTGCCATTTTTGAGTTTCAATCTTGTGATCTTTGAGTTTCAATCTTGCGATCTTTGAGTTTCAATCTTGCGATCCTTAAATTTCAATCGTTCGATTTTTGAGTTTTAATCTTGCGATCTTTGAGTTTCAATCTTGCAATCTTTAAGTTTCAATCTTGCAATCTTTGAGATTCAATCTTGCTATCTTTGAGTTTGAATATTGCAATCTTTGAGTTTTCATTCTTGCCATTTTTGAGTTTCAATCTTGTGATCTTTGAGTTTCAATTTTTCGATCTTTGAGTTTCAATCTTGCGATCTTGAGTTTCAATCTTGCGATCTTTGAGTTTTAAATCTTGCGATCTTTGAGTTTCAATCTTGCGATCTTTGAGTTTCAATCGTTCGATCTTTGAGTTTCAATCTTGCGATCTTTGAATTTTAATCTTGTGATCTTTGAGTTTCAATCTTGCGATTTTTGAGTTTCAATCATTCGATCTTTGAGTTTCAAACTTTCTATCTTTTGAGTTTAAATCTTGCGATCTTTGAGTTTCAATCTTGCAATCTTTGATTTTGAATCTTGCGATCTTTGAGTTTCCGTCTTGCGTTCTTTGAGTTTTAATCTTGCCATCTTTGAGTTTCAATTTTGCGATCTTTGAATTTTAAACTTGCGATCTTTGTGGTTCAATCTTGCGATCTTTTAGTTTCAATCTTGAGATCTTTGAGTTTTCAATCTTGCTATTTTTTAGTTTCAATCTTTGCTATCTTTGAGTTTCAATCTTGCGATCTTTGAGTTTCAATCTTGCGATCTTTGAGTTTCAATCTTGCAATCTCTAAGTTTCAATCTTGCGATCTTTGAGTTTCAAACTTGCTATCTTTGAGTTTCAATCTTGCAATCTTTGATTGTAAATCTTGCGATCTTTGGGTCTCATTCTTGCGATCTTTGATTTTCAATCTTGCGATCTTTTAGTTTCAATCTTGAGATCTTTGAGTTTCAATCTTGCTATTTTTTAGTTTCAATCTTGCTATCTTTGAGTTTCAATCTTGCGATCTTTGAGTTTCAATCCTGCATTCTTTGAGTTTCAATCCTTCGATCTTTGAGTTTCAATCTTGCGATCTTTGGGTCTCATTCTTGCGATCTTTGATTTTCAATCTTGCGATCTTTGAGTTTCAATCGTTCAATCTTTGAGTTTCAATCTTGCGATCTTGGAGTTACAATCGTTCGATCTTTGAGTTTCAATCTTGCGATCTTTGAATTTCAATCTTGTGATCTTTGAGTTTCAATCTTGCGATTTTTGAGTTTCAATCATGCGATCTTTGAGTTTCAAACTTGCTATCTTTGAGTTTCAATCTTGCAATCTTTGATTGTAAATCTTGCGATCTTTGGGTCTCATTCTTGCGATCTTTGATTTTCAATCTTGCGATCTTTTAGTTTCAATCTTGAGATCTTTGAGTTTCAATCTTGCTATTTTTTAGTTTCAATCTTGCTATCTTTGAGTTTCAATCTTGCGATCTTTGAGTTTCAATCCTGCATTCTTTGAGTTTCAATCCTTCGATCTTTGAGTTTCAATCTTGCGATTTTTGGGTCTCATTCTTGTGATCTTTGATTTTCAATCTTGCGATCTTTGAGTTTCAATCGTTCGATCTTTGAGTTTCAATCTTGCGATCTTTGAGTTTCATTCGTTCAATCTTTGAGTTTCAATCTTGCGATCTTTGAATTTCAATATTGTGATCTTTGAGTTTCAATCTTGCGATTTTTGAGTTTCAATCATGCGATCTTTGAGTTTCAAACTTGCTATCTTTGAGTTTCAATCTTGAAATCTTTGATTGTAAATCTTGCGATCTTTGATATTCAGTCTTGCGATCTTTGAATTTTAATCATTCGATCTTTGAGTTTCAATCTTGCGATCTTTGAGTTTCATTCGTTCGATCTTTGAGTTTCAATCTTGCGATCTTTGAATTTCAATCTTGTGATCTTTGAGTTTCAATCTTGCGATTTTTGAGTTTCAATCATGCGATCTTTGAGTTTCAAACTTGCTATCTTTGAGTTTCAATCTTGCAATCTTTGATTGTAAATCTTGCGATCTTTGATATTCAGTCTTGCGATCTTTGAGTTTCAATCATGCCATCTTTGAGTTTTATTTTTGCGATCTTTTAGTTTCAATCTTGCGATCTTTGAGTTTTAATCTTGCAATCTCTAAATTTCAATCTTGCAATATTTGAGTTTTAATCTTGTGATCTTTTGGTTTCAATCTTTCGATCTTTGAGTTTCAATCCTGCATTCTTTGAGTTTCAATCATGCGATCTTTGAGTTTCAAACTTGCTATCTTTAAGTTTCAATCCTGCATTCTTTGAGTTTCAATCCTTCGATCTTTGAGTTTCAATCTTGCGATCTTTGGGTCTGATTCTTGCGATCTTTGATTTTCAATCTTGCGATCTTTTAGTGTCAATCTTGAGATCTTTGAGTTTCAATCTTGCTATTTTTTAGTTTAAATCTTGCGATCTTTGAGTTTCAATCTTGCGATCTTTGAGTTTCAATCTTGCGATCTTTGAGCTTCAATCTTGCGATCTTTAAGTTTCAATCTTGCGATCTTTGAGTTTCAATCGTTCGATCTTTGAGTTTCAATCTTGCGATCTTTGAATTTCAATCTTGTGATCTTTGAGTTTCAATCTTGCGATTTTTGAGTATCAATCATGCGATCTTTGAGTTTCAAACTTGCTAACTTTGAGTTTCAATCTTGCGATCTTTGAGTTTCAATCTTGCTATCTTTAAGTTTCAATCTTGCAATCTTTAAGTTTCAATCTTGCGATCTTTGAGTTTCAATCTTGCAATCTCTAAATTTCAATCTTGCGATCTTTGAGTTTTAATCTTGCGATATTTGAGTTTTAATCTTGTGATCTTTTGGTTTCAATCTTGCGATCTTTGAGTTTCAATCTTGCGATCTTTGAGTTTCAATTTTGCTATCTTTAAGTTTCAATCTTGCGATCTTTGAGTTTCAATCTTGCGATGTTTAAGTTTCAATCTTGCGATCTTTGAGTTTAAATCTTGCGATCTTTGAGTTTCAATCTTGCGATCTTTGAGTTTCAATCTTGCGATCTTTGAGTTTTAATCTTGCGATCTTTGAGTTTCAATCTTGAGATCCTTAAATTTCAATCGTTCGATCTTTGAGTTTTAATCTTGCGATCTTTGAGTTTCAATCTTGCAATCTTTAAGTTTCAATCTTGCAATCTTTGAGATTCAATCTTGCTATCTTTGAGTTAGAATATTGCAATCTTTGAGTTTCATTCTTGCCATTTTTGAGTTTCAATCTTGTGATCTTTGAGTTTCAATTTTTCGATCTTTGAGTTTCAATCTTGCGATCTTTGAGTTTCAATCTTGCGATCTTTGAGTTTCAATCTTGCGATCTTTGAGTTTCAATCTTGCGATCTTTGAGTTTCAATCGTTCAATCTTTGAGTTTCAATCTTGTGATCTTTGAATTTCAATCTTGTGATCTTTGAGTTTCAATCTTGCGATTTTTGAGTTTCAATCATGCGATCTTTGAGTTTCAAACTTGCTATCTTTGAGTTTATATCTTGCGATCTTTGAGTTTCAATCTTGCAGTCTTTGATTTTGAATCTTGCGATCTTTGAGTTTCCGTCTTGCGTTCTTTGAGTTTCAATCTTGCCATCTTTGAGTTTCAATTTTGCGATCTTTAAGTTTTAAACTTGCGATCTTTGTGGTTCAATCTTGCGATCTTTTAGTTTCAATCTTGAGATCTTTGAGTTTCAATCTTGCTATTTTTTATTTTCAATCTTGCGATCTTTTAGTTTCAATCTTGAGATCTTTGAGATTCAATCTTGCTATTTTTTAGTTTCAATCTTGCTATCTTTGAGTTTCAATCTTGCGATCTTTGAGTTTCAATCCTTCATTCTTTGAGTTTCAATCATTCGATCTTTGAGTTTCAATCTTGCGATCTTTGGGTCTCATTCTTGCGATCTTTGATTTTCAATCTTGCGATCTTTGAGTTTCAATCTTGCGATCTTGGAGTTACAATCGTTCGATCTTTGAGTTTCAATCTTGCGATCTTTGAATTTCAATCTTGTGATCTTTGAGTTTCAATCTTGCGATTTTTGAGTTTCAATCATGCGATCTTTGAGTTTCAAACTTGCTATCTTTGAGTTTCAATCTTGCAATCTTTGATTGTAAATCTTGCGATCTTTGGGTCTCATTCTTGCGATCTTTGATTTTCAATCTTGCGATCTTTTAGTTTCAATCTTGAGATCTTTGAGTTTCAATCTTGCTATTTTTTAGTTTCAATCTTGCTATCTTTGAGTTTCAATCTTGCGATCTTTGAGTTTCAATCCTGCATTCTTTGAGTTTCAATCCTTCAATCTTTGAGTTTCAATCTTGCGATTTTTGGGTCTCATTCTTGTGATCTTTGATTTTCAATCTTGCGATCTTTGAGTTTCAATCGTTCGATCTTTGAGTTTCAATCTTGCGATCTTTGAGTTTCATTCGTTCAATCTTTGAGTTTCAATCTTGCGATCTTTGAATTTCAATCTTGTGATCTTTGAGTTTCAATCTTGCGATTTTTGAGTTTCAATCATGCGATCTTTGAGTTTCAAACTTGCTATCTTTGAGTTTCAATCTTGAAATCTTTGATTGTAAATCTTGCGATCTTTGATATTCAGTCTTGCGATCTTTGAGTTTCAATCTTGCCATCTTTGAGTTTTAATTTTGTGATCTTTGAGTTTTAAACTTGCGATTTTTGTGGTTCAATCTTGCTATCTTTGAGTTTTATTTTTGCGATCTTTTAGTTTTAATCTTGCGATCTTTGAGTTTCAATCTTGCAATCTCTAAATTTCAATCTTGCGATTTTTGAGTTTTAATCTTGCGATATTTGAGTTTTAATCTTGTGATCTTTTGGTTTCAATCTTTCGATCTTTGAGTTTCAATCCTGCATTCTTTGAGTTTCAATCTTGCAATCTTTTAGTTTCATTCTTGCGATCTTTGTGTTTCATTCTTGCGATATTTGAGTTTCAATCATGCGATCTTTGAGTTTCAATCTTGCGATCTTTGAGTTTAATTCTTGCGATCTTTGAGTTTCAATCTTGCGATCTTTGATTTTCAATCTTGCGATCTTTTAGTTTCAATCTTGAGATCTTTGAGTTTCAATCTTGCTATTTTTTAGTTTCAATCTTGCTATCTTTGAGTTTCAATCTTGCGATCTTTGAGTTTCAATCCTGCATTCTTTGAGTTTCAATCCTTCGATCTTTGAGTTTCAATCTTGCGATCTTTGGGTCTCATTCTTGCGATCTTTGATTTTCAATCTTGCGATCTTTGAGTTTCAATCGTTCGATCTTTGAGTTTCAATCTTGCAATCTTTGAGTTTCATTCGTTCGATCTTTGAGTTTCAATCTTGCGATCTTTGAATTTCAATCTTGTGATCTTTGAGTTTCAATCTTGCGATTTTTGAGTTTCAATCATGCGATCTTTGAGTTTCAAACTTGTTATCTTTGAGTTTCAATATTGCAATCTTTGATTGTAAATCTTGCGATCTTTGATATTCAGTCTTGCGATCTTTGAGTTTCAATCTTGCCATCTTTGAGTTTTAATTTTGCGATCTTTGAGTTTCAATCTTGCGATCTTTGGGTCTCATTCTTGCGATCTTTGATTTTCAATCTTGCGATCTTTGAGTTTCAATCGTTCGATCTTTGAGTTTCAATCTTGCAATCTTTGAGTTTCATTCGTTCGATCTTTGAGTTTCAATCTTGCGATTTTTGAATTTCAATCTTGTGATCTTTGAGTTTCAATCTTGCGATTTTTGAGTTTCAATCATGCAATCTTTGAGTTTCAAACTTGTTATCTTTGAGTTTCAATATTGCAATCTTTGATTGTAAATCTTGCGATCTTTGATATTCAGTCTTGCGATCTTTGAGTTTCAATCTTGCCATCTTTGAGTTTTAATTTTGCGATCTTTTAGTTTCAATCTTGCGATCTTTGAGTTTCAATCTTGCAATCTCTAAATTTCAATCTTGCGATATTTGAGTTTTAATCTTGTGATCTTTTGGTTTCAATCTTTCGATCTTTGAGTTTCAATCCTGCATTCTTTGAGTTTCAATCTTGCAATCTTTTAGTTTCATTCTTGCGATCTATGTGTTTCATTCTTGCGATATTTGATTTTCAATCATGCGATCTTTGAGTTTCAATCTTGCGATCTTTTAGTTTCAAACTTGCTATCTTTGAATTTCAATCTTGCGACATTTGAGTTTCAATCTTGCGATCTTTGGGTCTCATTCTTGCAAACTTTGATTTTCAATCTTGCGATCTTTTAGTGTCAATCTTGAGATCTTGGAGTTTCAATCTTGCTATTTTTTAGTTTAAATCTTGCGATCTTTGAGTTTCAATCTTGCGATCTTTGAGTTTCAATCTTGCGATCTTTGAGCTTCAATCTTGCGATCTTTAAGTTTCAATCTTGCGATCTTTGAGTTTCAATCGTTCGATCTTTGAGTTTCAATCTAGCGATCTTTGAATTTCAATCTTGTGATCTTTGAGTTTCAATCTTGCGATTTTTGAGTATCAATCATGCGATCTTTGAGTTTCAAACTTGCTATCTTTGAGTTTCAATCTTGCGATCTTTGAGTTTCAATCTTGCTATCTTTAAGTTTCAATCTTGCAATCTTTAAGTTTCAATCTTTCGATCTTTGAGTTTCAATCTTGCAATCTTTAAATTTCAATGTTGCGATCTTTGAGCTTTAATCTTGCGATATTTGAGTTTTAATCTTGTGATCTTTTGGTTTCAATCTTGCAATCTTTGAGTTTCAATCTTGCGATCTTTGAGTTTCAATTTTGCTATCTTTAAGTTTCAATCTTGCGATCTTTGAGTTTCAATCTTGCGATGTTTGAGTTTCAATCTTGCGATCTTTCAGTTTCAATCTTGCGATCTTTGAGTTTCAATCTTGCGATCTTTGAGTTTCAATCGTTCGATCTTTGAGTTTCAATCTTGCGATCTTTGAGTTTCAATCTTGCGATCCTTAAATTTCAATCGTTCGATCTTTGAGTTTTAATCTTGCGATCTTTGAGTTTCAATCTTGCAATCTTTAAGTTTCAATCTTGCAATCTTTGAGATTCAATCTTGCTATCTTTGAGTTTGAATATTGCAATCTTTAAGTTTCATTCTTGCCATTTTTGAGTTTCAATCTTGTGATCTTTGAGTTTCAATCTTGCGATCTTTGAGTTTCAATCTTGCAATCTTTGAGATTCAATCTTGCTATCTTTGAGTTTGAATATTGCAATCTTTGAGTTTCATTCTTGCCATTTTTGAGTTTCAATCTTGTGATCTTTGAGTTTCAATTTTTCGATCTTTGAGTTTCAATCTTGCGATCTTTGAGTTTCAATCTTGCGATCTTTGAGTTTCAATCTTGCGATCTTTGAGTTTCAATCTTGCGATCTTTGAGTTTCAATCGTTCAATCTTTGAGTTTCAATCTTGTGATCTTTGAATTTCAATCTTGTGATCTTTGAGTTTCAATCTTGCGATTTTTGAGTTTCAATCATGCGATCTTTGAGTTTCAAACTTGCTATCTTTGAGTTTATATCTTGCGATCTTTGAGTTTCAATCTTGCAGTCTTTGATTTTGAATCTTGCGATCTTTGAGTTTCCGTCTTGCGTTCTTTGAGTTTCAATCTTGCCATCTTTGAGTTTCAATTTTGCGATCTTTAAGTTTTAAACTTGCGATCTTTGTGGTTCAATCTTGCGATCTTTTAGTTTCAATCTTGAGATCTTTGAGTTTCAATCTTGCTATTTTTTATTTTCAATCTTGCGATCTTTTAGTTTCAATCTTGAGATCTTTGAGATTCAATCTTGCTATTTTTTAGTTTCAATCTTGCTATCTTTGAGTTTCAATCTTGCGATCTTTGAGTTTCAATCCTTCATTCTTTGAGTTTCAATCATTCGATCTTTGAGTTTCAATCTTGCGATCTTTGGGTCTCATTCTTGCGATCTTTGATTTTCAATCTTGCGATCTTTGAGTTTCAATCTTGCGATCTTGGAGTTACAATCGTTCGATCTTTGAGTTTCAATCTTGCGATCTTTGAATTTCAATCTTGTGATCTTTGAGTTTCAATCTTGCGATTTTTGAGTTTCAATCATGCGATCTTTGAGTTTCAAACTTGCTATCTTTGAGTTTCAATCTTGCAATCTTTGATTGTAAATCTTGCGATCTTTGGGTCTCATTCTTGCGATCTTTGATTTTCAATCTTGCGATCTTTTAGTTTCAATCTTGAGATCTTTGAGTTTCAATCTTGCTATTTTTTAGTTTCAATCTTGCTATCTTTGAGTTTCAATCTTGCGATCTTTGAGTTTCAATCCTGCATTCTTTGAGTTTCAATCCTTCAATCTTTGAGTTTCAATCTTGCGATTTTTGGGTCTCATTCTTGTGATCTTTGATTTTCAATCTTGCGATCTTTGAGTTTCAATCGTTCGATCTTTGAGTTTCAATCTTGCGATCTTTGAGTTTCATTCGTTCAATCTTTGAGTTTCAATCTTGCGATCTTTGAATTTCAATCTTGTGATCTTTGAGTTTCAATCTTGCGATTTTTGAGTTTCAATCATGCGATCTTTGAGTTTCAAACTTGCTATCTTTGAGTTTCAATCTTGAAATCTTTGATTGTAAATCTTGCGATCTTTGATATTCAGTCTTGCGATCTTTGAGTTTCAATCTTGCCATCTTTGAGTTTTAATTTTGTGATCTTTGAGTTTTAAACTTGCGATTTTTGTGGTTCAATCTTGCTATCTTTGAGTTTTATTTTTGCGATCTTTTAGTTTTAATCTTGCGATCTTTGAGTTTCAATCTTGCAATCTCTAAATTTCAATCTTGCGATTTTTGAGTTTTAATCTTGCGATATTTGAGTTTTAATCTTGTGATCTTTTGGTTTCAATCTTTCGATCTTTGAGTTTCAATCCTGCATTCTTTGAGTTTCAATCTTGCAATCTTTTAGTTTCATTCTTGCGATCTTTGTGTTTCATTCTTGCGATATTTGAGTTTCAATCATGCGATCTTTGAGTTTCAATCTTGCGATCTTTGAGTTTAATTCTTGCGATCTTTGAGTTTCAATCTTGCGATCTTTGATTTTCAATCTTGCGATCTTTTAGTT
This sequence comes from Stictocephala bisonia, assembly GCA_035578905.1. Taxonomy (NCBI): domain Eukaryota; kingdom Metazoa; phylum Arthropoda; class Insecta; order Hemiptera; family Membracidae; genus Stictocephala; species Stictocephala bisonia. The sequence continues at coordinate 108,481 of JAQJVL010001571.1, forward strand.
TCAATCTTGAGATCTTTGAGTTTCAATCTTGCTATTTTTTGGTTTCAATCTTGCTATCTTTGAGTTTCAATCTTGCGATCTTTGAGTTTCAATCCTGCATTCTTTGAGTTTCAATCCTTCGATCTTTGAGTTTCAATCTTGCGATCTTTGGGTCTCATTCTTGCGATCTTTGATTTTCAATCTTGCGATCTTTGAGTTTCAATCGTTCGATCTTTGAGTTTCAATCTTGCAATCTTTGAGTTTCATTCGTTCGATCTTTGAGTTTCAATCTTGCGATCTTTGAATTTCAATCTTGTGATCTTTGAGTTTCAATCTTGCGATTTTTGAGTTTCAATCATGCGATCTTTGAGTTTCAAACTTGTTATCTTTGAGTTTCAATATTGCAATCTTTGATTGTAAATCTTGCGATCTTTGATATTCAGTCTTGCGATCTTTGAGTTTCAATCTTGCCATCTTTGAGTTTTAATTTTGCGATCTTTGAGTTTCAATCTTGCGATCTTTGGGTCTCATTCTTGCGATCTTTGATTTTCAATCTTGCGATCTTTGAGTTTCAATCGTTCGATCTTTGAGTTTCAATCTTGCAATCTTTGAGTTTCATTCGTTCGATCTTTGAGTTTCAATCTTGCGATTTTTGAATTTCAATCTTGTGATCTTTGAGTTTCAATCTTGCGATTTTTGAGTTTCAATCATGCAATCTTTGAGTTTCAAACTTGTTATCTTTGAGTTTCAATATTGCAATCTTTGATTGTAAATCTTGCGATCTTTGATATTCAGTCTTGCGATCTTTGAGTTTCAATCTTGCCATCTTTGAGTTTTAATTTTGCGATCTTTTAGTTTCAATCTTGCGATCTTTGAGTTTCAATCTTGCAATCTCTAAATTTCAATCTTGCGATATTTGAGTTTTAATCTTGTGATCTTTTGGTTTCAATCTTTCGATCTTTGAGTTTCAATCCAGCATTCTTTGAGTTTCAATCTTGCAATCTTTTAGTTTCATTCTTGCGATCTATGTGTTTCATTCTTGCGATATTTGATTTTCAATCATGCGATCTTTGAGTTTCAATCTTGCGATCTTTTAGTTTCAAACTTGCTATCTTTGAATTTCAATCTTGCGACATTTGAGTTTCAATCTTGCGATCTTTGGGTCTCATTCTTGCAAACTTTGATTTTCAATCTTGCGATCTTTTAGTGTCAATCTTGAGATCTTGGAGTTTCAATCTTGCTATTTTTTAGTTTAAATCTTGCGATCTTTGAGTTTCAATCTTGCGATCTTTGAGTTTCAATCTTGCGATCTTTGAGCTTCAATCTTGCGATCTTTAAGTTTCAATCTTGCGATCTTTGAGTTTCAATCGTTCGATCTTTGAGTTTCAATCTAGCGATCTTTGAATTTCAATCTTGTGATCTTTGAGTTTCAATCTTGCGATTTTTGAGTATCAATCATGCGATCTTTGAGTTTCAAACTTGCTATCTTTGAGTTTCAATCTTGCGATCTTTGAGTTTCAATCTTGCTATCTTTAAGTTTCAATCTTGCAATCTTTAAGTTTCAATCTTTCGATCTTTGAGTTTCAATCTTGCAATCTTTAAATTTCAATGTTGCGATCTTTGAGCTTTAATCTTGCGATATTTGAGTTTTAATCTTGTGATCTTTTGGTTTCAATCTTGCAATCTTTGAGTTTCAATCTTGCGATCTTTGAGTTTCAATCTTGCTATCTTTAAGTTTCAATCTTGCGATCTTTGAGTTTCAATCTTGCGATGTTTGAGTTTCAATCTTGCGATCTTTCAGTTTCAATCTTGCGATCTTTGAGTTTCAATCTTGCGATCTTTGAGTTTCAATCGTTCGATCTTTGAGTTTCAATCTTGCGATCTTTGAGTTTCAATCTTGCGATCCTTAAATTTCAATCGTTCGATCTTTGAGTTTTAATCTTGCGATCTTTGAGTTTCAATCTTGCAATCTTTAAGTTTCAATCTTGCAATCTTTGAGATTCAATCTTGCTATCTTTGAGTTTGAATATTGCAATCTTTAAGTTTCATTCTTGCCATTTTTGAGTTTCAATCTTGTGATCTTTGAGTTTCAATCTTGCGATCTTTGAGTTTCAATCTTGCGATCCTTAAATTTCAATCGTTCGATTTTTGAGTTTTAATCTTGCGATCTTTGAGTTTCAATCTTGCAATCTTTAAGTTTCAATCTTGCAATCTTTGAGATTCAATCTTGCTATCTTTGAGTTTGAATATTGCAATCTTTGAGTTTCATTCTTGCCATTTTTGAGTTTCAATCTTGTGATCTTTGAGTTTCAATTTTTCGATCTTTGAGTTTCAATCTTGCGATCTTTGAGTTTCAATCTTGCGATCTTTGAGTTTTAATCTTGCGATCTTTGAGTTTCAATCTTGCGATCTTTGAGTTTCAATCGTTCGATCTTTGAGTTTCAATCTTGCGATCTTTGAATTTTAATCTTGTGATCTTTGAGTTTCAATCTTGCGATTTTTGAGTTTCAATCATGCGATCTTTGAGTTTCAAACTTTCTATCTTTGAGTTTAAATCTTGCGATCTTTGAGTTTCAATCTTGCAATCTTTGATTTTGAATCTTGCGATCTTTGAGTTTCCGTCTTGCGTTCTTTGAGTTTTAATCTTGCCATCTTTGAGTTTCAATTTTGCGATCTTTGAGTTTTAAACTTGCGATCTTTGTGGTTCAATCTTGCGATCTTTTAGTTTCAATCTTGAGATCTTTGAGTTTCAATCTTGCTATTTTTTAGTTTCAATCTTGCTATCTTTGAGTTTCAATCTTGCGATCTTTGAGTTTCAATCTTGCGATCTTTGAGTTTCAATCTTGCAATCTCTAAGTTTCAATCTTGAGATCTTTGAGTTTCAAACTTGCTATCTTTGAGTTTCAATCTTGCAATCTTTGATTGTAAATCTTGCGATCTTTGGGTGTCATTCTTGCGATCTTTGATTTTCAATCTTGCGATCTTTTAGTTTCAATCTTGAGATCTTTGAGTTTCAATCTTGCTATTTTTTAGTTTCAATCTTGCTATCTTTGAGTTTCAATCTTGCGATCTTTGAGTTTCAATCCTGCATTCTTTGAGTTTCAATCCTTCGATCTTTGAGTTTCAATCTTGCGATCTTTGGGTCTCATTCTTGCGATCTTTGATTTTCAATCTTGCGATCTTTGAATTTTAATCATTCGATCTTTGAGTTTCAATCTTGCGATCTTTGAGTTTCATTCGTTCGATCTTTGAGTTTCAATCTTGCGATCTTTGAATTTCAATCTTGTGATCTTTGAGTTTCAATCTTGCGATTTTTGAGTTTCAATCATGCGATCTTTGAGTTTCAAACTTGCTATCTTTGAGTTTCAATCTTGCAATCTTTGATTGTAAATCTTGCGATCTTTGATATTCAGTCTTGCGATCTTTGAGTTTCAATCATGCCATCTTTGAGTTTTATTTTTGCGATCTTTTAGTTTCAATCTTGCGATCTTTGAGTTTCAATCTTGCAATCTCTAAATTTCAATCTTGCGATATTTGAGTTTTAATCTTGTGATCTTTTGGTTTCAATCTTTCGATCTTTGAGTTTCAATCCTGCATTCTTTGAGTTTCAATCATGCGATCTTTGAGTTTCAAACTTGCTATCTTTAAGTTTCAATCCTGCATTCTTTGAGTTTCAATCCTTCGATCTTTGAGTTTCAATCTTGCGATCTTTGGGTCTCATTCTTGCGATCTTTGATTTTCAATCTTGCGATCTTTTAGTGTCAATCTTGAGATCTTTGAGTTTCAATCTTGCTATTTTTTAGTTTAAATCTTGCGATCTTTGAGTTTCAATCTTGCGATCTTTGAGTTTCAATCTTGCGATCTTTGAGCTTCAATCTTGCGATCTTTAAGTTTCAATCTTGCGATCTTTGAGTTTCAATCGTTCGATCTTTGAGTTTCAATCTTGCGATCTTTGAATTTCAATCTTGTGATCTTTGAGTTTCAATCTTGCGATTTTTGAGTATCAATCATGCGATCTTTGAGTTTCAAACTTGCTAACTTTGAGTTTCAATCTTGCGATCTTTGAGTTTCAATCTTGCTATCTTTAAGTTTCAATCTTGCAATCTTTAAGTTTCAATCTTGCGATCTTTGAGTTTCAATCTTGCAATCTCTAAATTTCAATCTTGCGATCTTTGAGCTTTAATCTTGCGATATTTGAGTTTTAATCTTGTGATCTTTTGGTTTCAATCTTGCGATCTTTGAGTTTCAATCTTGCGATCTTTGAGCTTCAATTTTGCTATCTTTAAGTTTCAATCTTGCGATCTTTGAGTTTCAATCTTGCGATGTTTAAGTTTCAATCTTGCGATCTTTGAGTTTTAATCTTGCGATCTTTGAGTTTCAATCTTGCGATCTTTGAGTTTCAATCTTGCGATCTTTGAGTTTCAATCTTGCGATCTTTGAGTTTCAATGTTGCGATCCTTAAATTTCAATCGTTCGATCTTTGAGTTTTAATCTTGCGATCTTTGAGTTTCAATCTTGCAATCTTTAAGTTTCAATCTTGCAATCTTTGAGATTCAATCTTGCTATCTTTGAGTTTGAATATTGCAATCTTTGAGTTTCATTCTTGCCATTTTTGAGTTTCAATCTTGTGATCTTTGAGTTTCAATTTTTCGATCTTTGAGTTTCAATCTTGCGATCTTTGAGTTTCAATCTTGCGATCTTTGAGTTTCAATCTTGCGATCTTTGAGTTTCAATCTTGCGATCTTTGAGTTTCAATCGTTCAATCTTTGAGTTTCAATCTTGTGATCTTTGAATTTCAATCTTGTGATCTTTGAGTTTCAATCTTGCGATTTTTGAGTTTCAATCATGCGATCTTTGAGTTTCAAACTTGCTATCTTTGAGTTTATATCTTGCGATCTTTGAGTTTCAATCTTGCAGTCTTTGATTTTGAATCTTGCGATCTTTGAGTTTCCGTCTTGCGTTCTTTGAGTTTCAATCTTGCCATCTTTGAGTTTCAATTTTGCGATCTTTAAGTTTTAAACTTGCGATCTTTGTGGTTCAATCTTGCGATCTTTTAGTTTCAATCTTGAGATCTTTGAGTTTCAATCTTGCTATTTTTTATTTTCAATCTTGCTATCTTTGAGTTTCAATCTTGCGATCTTTGAGTTTCAATCTTGCGATCTTTGAATTTCAATCTTGCAATCTCTAAGTTTCAATCTTGCGATCTTTGAGTTTTAATCTTGCGATATTTGAGTTTTAATCTTGTGATCTTTTGGTTTCAATCTTGCGATCTTTGAGTTTCAATCTTGCGATCTTTGAGTTTCAATCCTGCATTCTTTGAGTTTCAATCCTTCGATCTTTGAGTTTCAATCTTGTGATCTTTGGGTCTCATTCTTGCGATCTTTGATTTTAAATCTTGCGATCTTTTAGTTTCAATCTTGAGATCTTTGAGTTTCAATCTTGCTATTTTTTAGTTTCAATCTTGCTATCTTTGAGTTTCAATCTTGCGATCTTTGAGTTTCAATCCTTCATTCTTTGAGTTTCAATCATTCGATCTTTGAGTTTCAATCTTTCGATCTTTGGGTCTCATTCTTGCGATCTTTGATTTTCAATCTTGCGATCTTTGAGTTTCAATCGTTCAATCTTTGAGTTTTAATCTTGCGATCTTGGAGTTACAATCGTTCAATCTTTGAGTTTCAATCTTGCGATCTTTGAATTTCAATCTTGTGATCTTTGAGTTTCAATCTTGCGATTTTTGAGTTTCAATCATGCGATCTTTGAGTTTAAAACTTGCTATCTTTGAGTTTCAATCTTGCAATCTTTGATTGTAAATCTTGCGATCTTTGGGTCTCATTCTTGCGATCTTTGATTTTCAATCTTGCGATCTTTTAGTTTCAATCTTGAGATCTTTGAGTTTCAATCTTGCTATTTTTTAGTTTCAATCTTGCTATCTTTGAGTTTCAATCTTGCGATCTTTGAGTTTCAATCCTGCATTCTTTGAGTTTCAATCCTTCGATCTTTGAGTTTCAATCTTGCGATCTTTGGGTCTCATTCTTGTGATCTTTGATTTTCAATCTTGCGATCTTTGAGTTTCATTCGTTCAATCTTTGAGTTTCAATCTTGCGATCTTTGAATTTCAATCTTGTGATCTTTGAGTTTCAATCTTGCGATTTTTGAGTTTCAATCATGCGATCTTTGAGTTTCAAACTTGCTATATTTGAGTTTCAATCTTGCAATCTTTGATTGTAAATCTTGCGATCTTTGATATTCAGTCTTGCGATCTTTGAGTTTCAATCTTGCCATCTTTGAGTTTTAATTTTGCGATCTTTGAGTTTTAAACTTGCGATCTTTGTGGTTCAATCTTGCTATCTTTGAGTTTTATTTTTGCGATCTTTTAGTTTTAATCTTGCGATCTTTGAGTTTCAATCTTGCAATCTCTAAATTTCAATCTTGCGATTTTTGAGTTTTAATCTTGCGATATTTGAGTTTTAATCTTGTGATCTTTTGGTTTCAATCTTGCGATCTTTGAGTTTCAATCTTGCGATCTTTGAGCTTCAATTTTGCTATCTTTAAGTTTCAATCTTGCGATCTTTGAGTTTCAATCTTGCGATGTTTAAGTTTCAATCTTGCGATCTTTGAGTTTAAATCTTGCGATCTTTGAGTTTCAATCTTGCGATCTTTGAGTTTCAATCTTGCGATCTTTGAGTTTCAATCTTGCGATCTTTGAGTTTCAATCTTGCGATCCTTAAATTTCAATCGTTCGATCTTTGAGTTTTAATCTTGCGATCTTTGAGTTTCAATCTTGCAATCTTTAAGTTTCAATCTTGCAATCTTTGAGATTCAATCTTGCTATCTTTGAGTTTGAATATTGCAATCTTTGAGTTTCATTCTTGCCATTTTTGAGTTTCAATCTTGTGATCTTTGAGTTTCAATTTTTCGATCTTTGAGTTTCAATCTTGCGATCTTTGAGTTTCAATCTTGCGATCTTTGAGTTTCAATCTTGCGATCTTTGAGTTTCAATCTTGCGATCTTTGAGTTTCAATCGTTCAATCTTTGAGTTTCAATCTTGTGATCTTTGAATTTCAATCTTGTGATCTTTGAGTTTCAATCTTGCGATTTTTGAGTTTCAATCATGCGATCTTTGAGTTTCAAACTTGCTATCTTTGAGTTTATATCTTGCGATCTTTGAGTTTCAATCTTGCAGTCTTTGATTTTGAATCTTGCGATCTTTGAGTTTCCGTCTTGCGTTCTTTGAGTTTCAATCTTGCCATCTTTGAGTTTCAATTTTGCGATCTTTAAGTTTTAAACTTGCGATCTTTGTGGTTCAATCTTGCGATCTTTTAGTTTCAATCTTGAGATCTTTGAGTTTCAATCTTGCTATTTTTTATTTTCAATCTTGCTATCTTTGAGTTTCAATCTTGCGATCTTTGAGTTTCAATCTTGCGATCTTTGAATTTCAATCTTGCAATCTCTAAGTTTCAATCTTGCGATCTTTGAGTTTTAATCTTGCGATATTTGAGTTTTAATCTTGTGATCTTTTGGTTTCAATCTTGCGATCTTTGAGTTTCAATCTTGCGATCTTTGAGTTTCAATCCTGCATTCTTTGAGTTTCAATCCTTCGATCTTTGAGTTTCAATCTTGTGATCTTTGGGTCTCATTCTTGCGATCTTTGATTTTAAATCTTGCGATCTTTTAGTTTCAATCTTGAGATCTTTGAGTTTCAATCTTGCTATTTTTTAGTTTCAATCTTGCTATCTTTGAGTTTCAATCTTGCGATCTTTGAGTTTCAATCCTTCATTCTTTGAGTTTCAATCATTCGATCTTTGAGTTTCAATCTTTCGATCTTTGGGTCTCATTCTTGCGATCTTTGATTTTCAATCTTGCGATCTTTGAGTTTCAATCGTTCAATCTTTGAGTTTCAATCTTGCGATCTTGGAGTAACAATCGTTCAATCTTTGAGTTTCAATCTTGCGATCTTTGAATTTCAATCTTGTGATCTTTGAGTTTCAATCTTGCGATTTTTGAGTTTCAATCATGCGATCTTTGAGTTTAAAACTTGCTATCTTTGAGTTTCAATCTTGCAATCTTTGATTGTAAATCTTGCGATCTTTGGGTCTCATTCTTGCGATCTTTGATTTTCAATCTTGCGATCTTTTAGTTTCAATCTTGAGATCTTTGAGTTTCAATCTTGCTATTTTTTAGTTTCAATCTTGCTATCTTTGAGTTTCAATCTTGCGATCTTTGAGTTTCAATCCTGCATTCTTTGAGTTTCAATCCTTCGATCTTTGAGTTTCAATCTTGCGATCTTTGGGTCTCATTCTTGTGATCTTTGATTTTCAATCTTGCGATCTTTGAGTTTCATTCGTTCAATCTTTGAGTTTCAATCTTGCGATCTTTGAATTTCAATCTTGTGATCTTTGAGTTTCAATCTTGCGATTTTTGAGTTTCAATCATGCGATCTTTGAGTTTCAAACTTGCTATATTTGAGTTTCAATCTTGCAATCTTTGATTGTAAATCTTGCGATCTTTGATATTCAGTCTTGCGATCTTTGAGTTTCAATCTTGCCATCTTTGAGTTTTAATTTTGCGATCTTTGAGTTTTAAACTTGCGATCTTTGTGGTTCAATCTTGCTATCTTTGAGTTTTATTTTTGCGATCTTTTAGTTTTAATCTTGCGATCTTTGAGTTTCAATCTTGCAATCTCTAAATTTCAATCTTGCGATTTTTGAGTTTTAATCTTGCGATAATTGAGTTTTAATCTTGTGATCTTTTGGTTTCAATCTTTCGATCTTTGAGTTTCAATCCTGCATTCTTTGAGTTTCAATCTTGCAATCTTTTAGTTTCATTCTTGCGATCTTTGTGTTTCATTCTTGCGATATTTGAGTTTCAATCATGCAATCTTTGAGTTTCAATCTTGCGATCTTTGAGTTTAGTTCTTGCGATCTTTGAGTTTCAATCTTGCGATCTTTGATTTTCAATCTTGCGATCTTTTAGTTTCAATCTTGAGATCTTTGAGTTTCAATCTTGCTATTTTTTTGTTTCAATCTTGCTATCTTTGAGTTTCAATCTTGCGATCTTTGAGTTTCAATCCTGCATTCTTTGAGTTTCAATCCTTCGATCTTTGAGTTTCAATCTTGCGATCTTTGGGTCTCATTCTTGCGATCTTTAATTTTCAATCTTGCGATCTTTGAGTTTCAATCGTTCGATCTTTGAGTTTCAATCTTGCGATCTTTGAGTTTCATTCGTTCGATCTTTGAGTTTCAATCTTGCGATCTTTGAATTTCAATCTTGTGATATTTGAGTTTCAATCTTGCGATTTTTGAGTTTCAATCATGCGATCTTTGAGTTTCAAACTTGTTATCTTTGAGTTTCAATCTTGCAATCTTTGATTGTAAATCTTGCGATCTTTGATATTCAGTCTTGCGATCTTTGAGCTTCAATTTTGCTATCTTTAAGTTTCAATCTTGCGATCTTTGAGTTTCAATCTTGCGATGTTTAAGTTTCAATCTTGCGATCTTTGAGTTTAAATCTTGCGATCTTTGAGTTTCAATCTTGCGATCTTTGAGTTTCAATCTTGCGATCTTTGAGTTTCAATCTAGCGATCTTTGAGTTTCAATCTTGCGATCCTTAAATTTCAATCGTTCGATCTTTGAGTTTTAATCTTGCGATCTTTGAGTTTCAATCTTGCAATCTTTAAGTTTCAATCTTGCAATCTTTGAGATTCAATCTTGCTATCTTTGAGTTTGAATATTGCAATCTTTGAGTTTCATTCTTGCCATTTTTGAGTTTCAATCTTGTGATCTTTGAGTTTCAATTTTTCGATCTTTGAGTTTCAATCTTGCGATCTTTGAGTTTCAATCTTGCGATCTTTGAGTTTCAATCTTGCGATCTTTGAGTTTCAATCTTGCGATCTTTGAGTTTCAATCGTTCAATCTTTGAGTTTCAATCTTGTGATCTTTGAATTTCAATCTTGTGATCTTTGAGTTTCAATCTTGCGATTTTTGAGTTTCAATCATGCGATCTTTGAGTTTCAAACTTGCTATCTTTGAGTTTATATCTTGCGATCTTTGAGTTTCAATCTTGCAGTCTTTGATTTTGAATCTTGCGATCTTTGAGTTTCCGTCTTGCGTTCTTTGAGTTTCAATCTTGCCATCTTTGAGTTTCAATTTTGCGATCTTTAAGTTTTAAACTTGCGATCTTTGTGGTTCAATCTTGCGATCTTTTAGTTTCAATCTTGAGATCTTTGAGTTTCAATCTTGCTATTTTTTATTTTCAATCTTGCTATCTTTGAGTTTCAATCTTGCGATCTTTGAGTTTCAATCTTGCGATCTTTGAATTTCAATCTTGCAATCTCTAAGTTTCAATCTTGCGATCTTTGAGTTTTAATCTTGCGATATTTGAGTTTTAATCTTGTGATCTTTTGGTTTCAATCTTGCGATCTTTGAGTTTCAATCTTGCGATCTTTGAGTTTCAATCCTGCATTCTTTGAGTTTCAATCCTTCGATCTTTGAGTTTCAATCTTGTGATCTTTGGGTCTCATTCTTGCGATCTTTGATTTTAAATCTTGCGATCTTTTAGTTTCAATCTTGAGATCTTTGAGTTTCAATCTTGCTATTTTTTAGTTTCAATCTTGCTATCTTTGAGTTTCAATCTTGCGATCTTTGAGTTTCAATCCTTCATTCTTTGAGTTTCAATCATTCGATCTTTGAGTTTCAATCTTTCGATCTTTGGGTCTCATTCTTGCGATCTTTGATTTTCAATCTTGCGATCTTTGAGTTTCAATCGTTCAATCTTTGAGTTTCAATCTTGCGATCTTGGAGTTACAATCGTTCAATCTTTGAGTTTCAATCTTGCGATCTTTGAATTTCAATCTTGTGATCTTTGAGTTTCAATCTTGCGATTTTTGAGTTTCAATCATGCGATCTTTGAGTTTAAAACTTGCTATCTTTGAGTTTCAATCTTGCTATCTTTGATTGTAAATCTTGCGATCTTTGGGTCTCATTCTTGCGATCTTTGATTTTCAATCTTGCGATCTTTTAGTTTCAATCTTGAGATCTTTGAGTTTCAATCTTGCTATTTTTTAGTTTCAATCTTGCTATCTTTAAGTTTCAATCTTGCGATCTTTGAGTTTCAATCCTGCATTCTTTGAGTTTCAATCCTTCGATCTTTGAGTTTCAATCTTGCGATCTTTGAATTTCAATCTTGTGATCTTTGAGTTTCAATCTTGCGATTTTTGAGTTTCAATCATGCGATCTTTGAGTTTCAAACTTGCTATATTTGAGTTTCAATCTTGCAATCTTTGATTGTAAATCTTGCGATCTTTGATATTCAGTCTTGCGATCTTTGAGTTTCAATCTTGCGATCTTTGAGTTTTAATTTTGCGATCTTTGAGTTTTAAACTTGCGATCTTTGTGGTTCAATCTTGCTATCTTGAGTTTTATTTTTGCGATCTTTTAGTTTTAATCTTGCGATCTTTGAGTTTCAATCTTGCAATCTCTAAATTTCAATCTTGCGATTTTTGAGTTTTTATTTTTCGTTATTTGAGTTTTTAATCTTGTGATCTTTTGGTTTCAATCTTGCGATCTTTGAGTTTCAATCTTGCGATCTTTGAGCTTCAATTTTTGCTATCTTTAAGTTTCAATCTTGCGATCTTTGAGTTAGTTCAATCTTGCGATGTTTAAGTTTCAATCTTGCGATCTTTGAGTTTAAATCTTGCGATCTTTGAGTTTCAATCTTGCGATCTTTGAGTTTCAATCTTGCGATCTTTGAGTTTCAATCTTGCGATCTTTGAGTTTCAATCTTGCGATCCTTAAATTTCAATCGTTCGATCTTTGAGTTTTAATCTTGCGATCTTTGAGTTTCAATCTTGCAATCTTTAAGTTTCAATCTTGCAATCTTTGAGATTCAATCTTGCTATCTTTGAGTTTGAATATTGCAATCTTTGAGTTTCATTCTTGCCATTTTTGAGTTTCAATCTTGTGATCTTTGAGTTTCAATTTTTCGATCTTTGAGTTTCAATCTTGCGATCTTTGAGTTTCAATCTTGCGATCTTTGAGTTTCAATCTTGCGATCTTTGAGTTTCAATCTTGCGATCTTTGAGTTTCAATCGTTCAATCTTTGAGTTTCAATCTTGTGATCTTTGAATTTCAATCTTGTGATCTTTGAGTTTCAATCTTGCGATTTTTGAGTTTCAATCATGCGATCTTTGAGTTTCAAACTTGCTATCTTTGAGTTTATATCTTGCGATCTTTGAGTTTCAATCTTGCAGTCTTTGATTTTGAATCTTGCGATCTTTGAGTTTCCGTCTTGCGTTCTTTGAGTTTCAATCTTGCCATCTTTGAGTTTCAATTTTGCGATCTTTAAGTTTTAAACTTGCGATCTTTGTGGTTCAATCTTGCGATCTTTTAGTTTCAATCTTGAGATCTTTGAGTTTCAATCTTGCTATTTTTTATTTTCAATCTTGCTATCTTTGAGTTTCAATCTTGCGATCTTTGAGTTTCAATCTTGCGATCTTTGAATTTCAATCTTGCAATCTCTAAGTTTCAATCTTGCGATCTTTGAGTTTTAATCTTGCGATATTTGAGTTTTAATCTTGTGATCTTTTGGTTTCAATCTTGCGATCTTTGAGTTTCAATCTTGCGATCTTTGAGTTTCAATCCTGCATTCTTTGAGTTTCAATCCTTCGATCTTTGAGTTTCAATCTTGTGATCTTTGGGTCTCATTCTTGCGATCTTTGATTTTAAATCTTGCGATCTTTTAGTTTCAATCTTGAGATCTTTGAGTTTCAATCTTGCTATTTTTTAGTTTCAATCTTGCTATCTTTGAGTTTCAATCTTGCGATCTTTGAGTTTCAATCCTTCATTCTTTGAGTTTCAATCATTCGATCTTTGAGTTTCAATCTTTCGATCTTTGGGTCTCATTCTTGCGATCTTTGATTTTCAATCTTGCGATCTTTGAGTTTCAATCGTTCAATCTTTGAGTTTCAATCTTGCGATCTTGGAGTAACAATCGTTCAATCTTTGAGTTTCAATCTTGCGATCTTTGAATTTCAATCTTGTGATCTTTGAGTTTCAATCTTGCGATTTTTGAGTTTCAATCATGCGATCTTTGAGTTTAAAACTTGCTATCTTTGAGTTTCAATCTTGCAATCTTTGATTGTAAATCTTGCGATCTTTGGGTCTCATTCTTGCGATCTTTGATTTTCAATCTTGCGATCTTTTAGTTTCAATCTTGAGATCTTTGAGTTTCAATCTTGCTATTTTTTAGTTTCAATCTTGCTATCTTTGAGTTTCAATCTTGCGATCTTTGAGTTTCAATCCTGCATTCTTTGAGTTTCAATCCTTCGATCTTTGAGTTTCAATCTTGCGATCTTTGGGTCTCATTCTTGTGATCTTTGATTTTCAATCTTGCGATCTTTGAGTTTCATTCGTTCAATCTTTGAGTTTCAATCTTGCGATCTTTGAATTTCAATCTTGTGATCTTTGAGTTTCAATCTTGCGATTTTTGAGTTTCAATCATGCGATCTTTGAGTTTCAAACTTGCTATATTTGAGTTTCAATCTTGCAATCTTTGATTGTAAATCTTGCGATCTTTGATATTCAGTCTTGCGATCTTTGAGTTTCAATCTTGCCATCTTTGAGTTTTAATTTTGCGATCTTTGAGTTTTAAACTTGCGATCTTTGTGGTGCAATCTTGCTATCTTTGAGTTTTATTTTTGCGATCTTTTAGTTTTAATCTTGCGATCTTTGAGTTTCAATCTTGCAATCTCTAAATTTCAATCTTGCGATTTTTGAGTTTTAATCTTGCGATAATTGAGTTTTAATCTTGTGATCTTTTGGTTTCAATCTTTCGATCTTTGAGTTTCAATCCTGCATTCTTTGAGTTTCAATCTTGCAATCTTTTAGTTTCATTCTTGCGATCTTTGTGTTTCATTCTTGCGATATTTGAGTTTCAATCATGCGATCTTTGAGTTTCAATCTTGCGATCTTTGAGTTTAATTCTTGCGATCTTTGAGTTTCAATCTTGCGATCTTTGATTTTCAATCTTGCGATCTTTTAGTTTCAATCTTGAGATCTTTGAGTTTCAATCTTGCTATTTTTTTGTTTCAATCTTGCTATCTTTGAGTTTCAATCTTGCGATCTTTGAGTTTCAATCCTGCATTCTTTGAGTTTCAATCCTTCGATCTTTGAGTTTCAATCTTGCGATCTTTGGGTCTCATTCTTGCGATCTTTGATTTTCAATCTTGCGATCTTTGAGTTTCAATCGTTCGATCTTTGAGTTTCAATCTTGCGATCTTTGAGTTTCATTCGTTCGATCTTTGAGTTTCAATCTTGCGATCTTTGAATTTCAATCTTGTGATATTTGAGTTTCAATCTTGCGATTTTTGAGTTTCAATCATGCGATCTTTGAGTTTCAAACTTGTTATCTTTGAGTTTCAATCTTGCAATCTTTGATTGTAAATCTTGCGATCTTTGATATTCAGTCTTGCGATCTTTGAGTTTCAATCTTGCCATCTTTGAGTTTTAATTTTGCGATCTTTGAGTTTTAAACTTGCGATCTTTGTGGTTCAATCTTGCTATCTTTGAGTTTTATTTTTGCGATCTTTTAGTTTCAATCTTGCGATCCTTGAGTTTCAATCTTGCAATCTCTAAATTTCAATCTTGCGATATTTGAGTTTTAATCTTGTGATCTTTTGGTTTCAATCTTTCGATCTTTGAGTTTCAATCCTGCATTCTTTGTGTTTCAATCTTGCAATCTTTTAGTTTCATTCTTGCGATCTTTGTGTTTCATTCTTGCGATATTTGAGTTTCAATCATGCGATCTTTGAGTTTCAATCTTGCGATCTTTGAGTTTAATTCTTGCAATCTTTGAGTTTCAATCATGCGATCTTTGAGTTTCAATCTTGCGATCTTTTAGTTTCAAACTTGCTATCTTTGAATTTCAATCTTGCGACCTTCGAGTTTCAATCTTGCGATCTTTGAGTTTCAATCTTGCGATCATTGAGTTTCAATCTTGTGATCTTTGAGTTTCAATCTTGCGATCTTTGAGTTTCAATCTTTTGATCTTTAAGTTTCAATCTTGCGATCTTTGAGTTTCAATCTTGCTATCTTTAAGTTTCAATCTTGCGATCTTTGAGTTTCAATCTTGCGATTTTTGAGTTTCAATCTTGCGATCTTTGAGTTTCAATCTTGCGATCTTTAAGTTTCAATCTTGCGATCATTGAGTTTCAATCTTGCGATCTTTGAGTTTCAATCTTGCGATCTTTGAGTTTCAATCTTGCGATCTTTGAGTTTTAATCTTGCGATCTTTGAGTTTTAATCTTGCAATCCTTGAGTTTCAATCGTTCGATCTTTGAGTTTTAATCTTGCGATCTTTGAGTTTCAATCTTGCAATCTTTAAGTTTCAATCTCGCAATCTTTAAGATTCAATCTTGCTATCTTTGAGTTTAAATCTTGCAATCTTTGAGTTTCAATCTTGCCATTTTTGAGTTTCAATCTTGCGATCTTTGAGTTTCAATTTTGCGATCTTTGAGTTTCAATCTTGCGATCTTTGAGTTTCAATCTTGCGATATTTGAGTTTCAATCTTGCGATCTTTGAGTTTCAATCTTGCGATCTTTGAGTTTAAATCGTTCGATCTTTGAGTTTCAATCTTGCGATCTTTGAATTTCAATCTTGTGATCATTGAGTTTCAATCTTGCGATCTTTGAGTTTCAATCTTGCAATCTTTGGGTCTCATTCTTGCGATCTTTGATTTTCAATCTTGCGATCTTTTAGTGTCAATCTTGAGATCTTTGAGTTTAAATCTTGCTATTTTTTAGTTTAAATCGTTCGATCTTTGAGTTTCAATCATGCGATCTTTGAGTTTCAAACTTGCTATCTTTGAGTTTCAATCTTGCTATCTTTGAGTTTCAATCCTGCATTCTTTGAGTTTCAATCCTTCGATCTTTGAGTTTCAATCTTGCGATCTTTGGGTCTCATTCTTGCAAACTTTGATTTTCAATCTTGCGATCTTTTAGTGTCAATCTTGAGATCTTTGAGTTTCAATCTTGCTATTTTTTAGTTTAAATCTTGCGATCTTTGAGTTTCAATCTTGCGATCTTTGAGTTTCAATCTTGCGATCTTTGAGCTTCAATCTTGCGATCTTTAGGTTTCAATCTTGCGATCTTTGAGTTTCAATCGTTCGATCTTTGAGTTTCAATCTAGCGATCTTTGAATTTCAATCTTGTGATCTTTGAGTTTCAATCTTGCGATTTTTGAGTATCAATCATGCGATCTTTGAGTTTCAAACTTGCTATCTTTGAGTTTCAATCTTGCGATCTTTGAGTTTCAATCTTGCTATCTTTAAGTTTCAATCTTGCAATCTTTAAGTTTCAATCTTGCGATCTTTGAGTTTCAATCTTGCAATCTTTAAATTTCAATCTTGCGATCTTTGAGCTTTAATCTTGCGATATTTGAGTTTTAATCTTGTGATCTTTTGGTTTCAATCTTGCGATCTTTGAGTTTCAATCTTGCGATCTTTGAGTTTCAATTTTGCTATCTTTAAGTTTCAATCTTGCGATCTTTGAGTTTCAATCTTGCGATGTTTGAGTTTCAATCTTGCGATATTTGAGTTTCAATCTTGCGATCTTTGAGTTTCAATCTTGCGATCTTTGAGTTTCAATCTTGCGATCTTTGAGTTTAAATCTTGCGATCTTTGGGTCTCATTCTTGCGATCTTTGATTTTCAATCTTGCGATCTTTAGTTTCAATCTTGAGATCTTTGTGTTTCAATCTTGCTATCTTTAAGTTTCAATCTTGCGATCTTTGAGTTTCAATCTTGCGATCTTTGAGTTTCCATCCTGAATTCTTTGAGTTTCAATCCTTCGATCTTTGAGTTTCAATCTTGCGATCTTTGGGTTTCAATCTTGCCATCTTTGAGTTTCAATTTTGCGATCTTTGAGTTTTAAACTTGCGATCTTTGAGTTTCAATCTTGCGATCTTTGAGTTTCATTCGTTCAATCTTTGAGTTTCAATCTTGCGATCTTTGAATTTCAATCTTGTGATCTTTGAGTTTCAATCTTGCGATTTTTGAGTTTCAATCATGCGATCTTTGAGTTTCAAACTTGCTATCTTTGAGTTTCAATCTTGCAATCTTTGATTGTAAATCTTGCGATCTTTGATATTCAGTCTTGCGATCTTTGAGTTTCAATCTTGCCATCTTTGAGTTTTAATTTTGCGATCTTTGAGTTTTAAACTTGCGATCTTTGTGGTTCAATCTTGCTATCTTTAAATTTTATTTTTGCGATCTTTTAGTTTCAATCTTGCGATCTTTGAGTTTCAATCTTGCAATCTCTAAATTTCAATCTTGCGATTTTTGAGTTTTAATCTTGCGATATTTGAGTTTTAATCTTGTGATCTTTTGGTTTCAATCTTTCGATCTTTGAGTTTCAATCCTGCATTCTTTGAGTTTCAATCTTGCAATCTTTTAGTTTCATTCTTGCGATCTTTGTGTTTCATTCTTGCGATATTTGAGTTTCAATCATGCGATCTTTGAGTTTCAATCTTGCGATCTTTGAGTTTAATTCTTGCGATCTTTGAGTTTCAATCTTGCGATCTTTGATTTTCAATCTTGCGATCTTTTAGTTTCAATCTTGAGATCTTTGAGTTTCAATCTTGCTATTTTTTAGTTTCAATCTTGCTATCTTTGAGTTTCAATCTTGCGATCTTTGAGTTTCAATCCTGCATTCTTTGAGTTTCAATCCTTCGATCTTTGAGTTTCAATCTTGCGATCTTTGGGTCTCATTCTTGCGATCTTTGATTTTCAATCTTGCGATCTTTGAGTTTCAATCGTTCGATCTTTGAGTTTCAATCTTGCGATCTTTGAGTTTCATTCGTTCGATCTTTGAGTTTCAATCTTGCGATCTTTGAATTTCAATCTTGTGATCTTTGAGTTTCAATCTTGCGATTTTTGAGTTTCAATCATGCGATCTTTGAGTTTCTAACTTGTTATCTTTGAGTTTCAATCTTGCAATCTTTGATTGTAAATCTTGCGATCTTTGATATTCAGTCTTGCGATCTTTGAGTTTCAATCTTGCCATCTTTGAGTTTTAATTTTGCGATCTTTGAGTTTTAAACTTGCGATCTTTGTGGTTCAATCTTGCTATCTTTGAGTTTTATTTTTGCGATCTTTTAGTTTAAATCTTGCGATCTTTGAGTTTCAATCTTGCAATCTCTAAATTTCAATCTTGCGATATTTGAGTTTTAATCTTGTGATCTTTTGGTTTCAATCTTTCGATCTTTGAGTTTCAATCCTGCGTTCTTTGAGTTTAAATCTTGCAATCTTTTAGTTTCATTCTTGCGATCTTTGTGTTTCATTCTTGCGATATTTGAGTTTCAATCATGCGATCTTTGAGTTTCAATCTTGCGATCTTTGAGTTTAATTCTTGCGATCTTTGAGTTTCAATCATGCGATCTTTGAGTTTCAATCTTGCGATCTTTTAGTTTCAAACTTGCTATCTTTGAATTTCAATCATGCGACCTTCGAGTTTCAATCTTGCGATCTTTGAGTTTCAATCTTGCGATCATTGAGTTTCAATCTTGTGATCTTTGAGTTTCAATCTTGCGATCTTTGAGTTTCAATCTTTTGATCTTTGAGTTTCAATCTTGCGATCTTTGAGTTTCAATCTTGCTATCTTTAAGTTTCAATCTTGCGATCTTTGAGTTTCAATCTTGCGATTTTTGAGTTTCAATCTTGCGATCTTTGAGTTTCAATCTTGCGATCTTTGAGTTTCAATCTTGCGATCATTGAGTTTCAATCTTGCGATCTTTGAGTTTCAATCTTGCGATCTTTGAGTTTCAATCTTGCGATCTTTGAGTTTTAATCTTGCGATCTTTGAGTTTTAATCTTGCAATCCTTGAGTTTCAATCGTTCGATCTTTGAGTTTTAATCTTGCGATCTTTGAGTTTCAATCTTGCAATCTTTAAATTTCAATCTTGCGATCTTTGAGCTTTAATCTTGCGATATTTGAGTTTTAATCTTGTGATCTTTTGGTTTCAATCTTGCGATCTTTGAGTTTCAATCTTGCGATCTTTGAGTTTCAATTTTGCTATCTTTAAGTTTCAATCTTGCGATCTTTGAGTTTCAATCTTGCGATGTTTGAGTTTCAATCTTGCGATCTTTGAGTTTCAATCTTGCGATCTTTGAGTTTCAATCTTGCGATCTTTGAGTTTCAATCTTGCGATCCTTAAATTTGAATCGTTCGATCTTTGAGTTTTAATCTTGCGATCTTTGAGTTTCAATCTTGCAATCTTTAAGTTTCAATCTTGCAATCTTTGAGATTCAATCTTGCTATCTTTGAGTTTGAATATTGCAATCTTTGAGTTTCATTCTTGCCATTTTTGAGTTTCAATCTTGTGATCTTTGAGTTTCAATCTTGCGATCTTTGAGTTTCAATCTTGCGATCCTTAAATTTCAATCGTTCGATCTTTGAGTTTTAATCTTGCGATCTTTGAGTTTCAATCTTGCAATCTTTAAGTTTCAATCTTGCAATCTTTGAGATTCAATCTTGCTATCTTTGAGTTTGAATATTGCAATCTTTAAGTTTCATTCTTGCCATTTTTGAGTTTCAATCTTGTGATCTTTGAGTTTCAATTTTTCGATCTTTGAGTTTCAATCTTGCGATCTTTGAGTTTCAATCTTGCGATCTTTGAGTTTCAATCTTGCGATCTTTGAGTTTCAATCTTGCGATCTTTGAGTTTCAATCGTTCGATCTTTGAGTTTCAATCTTGCGATCTTTGAATTTCAATCTTGCGATCTTTGAGTTTCAATCTTGCGATTTTTGAGTTTCAATCATGCGATCTTTGAGTTTCAAACTTGCTATCTTTGAGTTTAAATCTTGCGATCTTTGAGTTTCAATCTTGCAATCTTTGATTTTGAATCTTGCGATCTTTGAGTTTCCGTCTTGCGTTCTTTGAGTTTCAATCTTGCCATCTTTGAGTTTCAATTTTGCGATCTTTGAGTTTTAAACTTGCGATCTTTGTGGTTCAATCTTGCGATCTTTTAGTTTCAATCTTGAGATCTTTGAGTTTCAATCTTGCTATTTTTTAGTTTCAATCTTGCTATCTTTGAGTTTCAATCTTGCGATCTTTGAGTTTCAATCTTGCGATCTTTGAGTTTCAATCTTGCAATCTCTAAGTTTCAATCTGGCGATCTTTGAGTTTCAAACTTGCTATCTTTGAGTTTCAATCTTGCAATCTTTGATTGTAAATCTTGCGATCTTTGGGTC
Source organism: Stictocephala bisonia (assembly GCA_035578905.1). NCBI lineage: Eukaryota > Metazoa > Arthropoda > Insecta > Hemiptera > Membracidae > Stictocephala > Stictocephala bisonia. The sequence goes on from JAQJVL010001571.1 coordinate 128,702, forward strand.
TCATTTTTGCGATCTTTGATTTTCAATCTTGCGATCTTTTAGTTTCAATCTTGAGATCTTTGAGTTTCAATCTTGCTATTTTTTAGTTTCAATCTTGCTATCTTTGAGTTTCAATCTTGCGATCTTTGAGTTTCAATCCTGCATTCTTTGAGTTTTAATCCTTCGATCTTTGAGTTTCAATCTTGCGATCTTTGGGTCTCATTCTTGCGATCTTTGATTTTCAATCTTGCGATCTTTGAGTTTCAATCGTTCGATCTTTGAGTTTCAATCTTGCGATCTTTGAGTTTCATTCGTTCGATCTTTGAGTTTCAATCTTGCGATCTTTGATTTCAATCTCGTGATCTTTGAGTTTCAATCTTGCGATCTTTGAGTTTCAATCTTGCGATCTTTGAGTTTAATTCTTGCGATCTTTGAGTTTCAATCTTGCGATCTTTGAGTTTCAATCTTGCGATCTTTGAGTTTCAATCTTGCGATCTTTGAGTTTCAATCTTGCGATCTTTGAGTTTCAATCTTGCGATCTTTGAGTTTCAATCTTGCGATCTTTGAGTTTCAATCTTGCGATCTTTGAGTTTCAATCTTGCGATCTTTGAGTTTCAATCTTGCGATCTTTGAGTTTCAATCTTGCGATCTTTGAGTTTCAATCTTGCGATCTTTGAGTTTCAATCTTGCGATCTTTGAGTTTCAATCTTGCGATCTTTGAGTTTCAATCTTGCGATCTTTGAGTTTCAATCTTGCGATCTTTGAGTTTCAATCTTGCGATCTTTGAGTTTCAATCTTGCGATCTTTGAGTTTCAATCTTGCGATCTTTGAGTTTCAATCTTGCGATCTTTGAGTTTCAATCTTGCGATCTTTGAGTTTCAATCTTGCGATCTTTGAGTTTCAATCTTGCGATCTTTGAGTTTCAATCTTGCGATCTTTGAGTTTCAATCTTGCTATCTTTGAGTTTCAATCTTGCGATCTTTGAGTTTCAATCTTGCGATCTTTGAGTTTCAATCTTGCGATCTTTGAGTTTCAATCTTGCGATCTTTGAGTTTCAATCTTGCGATCTTTGAGTTTCAATCTTGCGATCTTTGAGTTTCAATCTTGCGATCTTTGAGTTTCAATCTTGCGATCTTTGAGTTTCAATCTTGCGATCTTTGAGTTTCAATCTTGCGATCTTTGAGTTTCAATCTTGCGATCTTTGAGTTTCAATCTTGCGATCTTTGAGTTTCAATCTTGCGATCTTTGAGTTTCAATCTTGCGATCTTTGAGTTTCAATCTTGCGATCTTTGAGTTTCAATCTTGCGATCTTTGAGTTTCAATCTTGCGATCTTTGAGTTTCAATCTTGCGATCTTTGAGTTTCAATCTTGCGATCTTTGAGTTTTAATCTTGCGATCTTTGAGTTTCAATCTTGCGATCTTTGTGGTTCAATCTTGCTATCTTTGAGTTTTATTTTTGCGATCTTTTAGTTTCAATCTTGCGATCTTTGAGTTTCAATCTTGCAATCTCTAAATTTCAATCTTGCGATATTTGAGTTTTAATCTTGTGATCTTTTGGTTTCAATCTTTCGATCTTTGAGTTTCAATCCTGCGTTCTTTGAGTTTCAATCTTGCAATCTTTTAGTTTCATTCTTGCGATCTTTGTGTTTCATTCTTGCGATATTTGAGTTTCAATCATGCGATCTTTGAGTTTCAATCTTGCGATCTTTGAGTTTAATTCTTGCGATCTTTGAGTTTCAATCATGCGATCTTTGAGTTTCAATCTTGCGATCTTTTAGTTTCAAACTTGCTATCTTTGAATTTCAATCTTGCGACCTTCGAGTTTCAATCTTGCGATCTTTGAGTTTCAATCTTGCGATCATTGAGTTTCAATCTTGTGATCTTTGAGTTTCAATCTTGCGATCTTTGAGTTTCAATCTTGCTATCTTTGAGTTTCAATCTTGCTATCTTTGAGTTTCAATCTTGCGATCTTTGAGTTTCAATCTTGCGATCTTTGAGTTTCAATCTTGCGATCTTTGAGTTTCAATCTTGCGATCTTTGAGTTTCAATCTTGCGATCTTTGAGTTTCAATCTTGCGATCTTTGAGTTTCAATCTTGCGATCTTTGAGTTTCAATCTTGCGATCTTTGAGTTTCATTCTTGCGATCTTTGAGTTTCAATCTTGCGATCTTTGAGTTTCAATCTTGTGATCTTTGAGTTTCAATCTTGCGATCTTTGAGTTTCAATCTTGCGATCTTTGAGTTTCAATCTTGCTATCTTTGAGTTTCAATCTTGCGATCTTTGAGTTTCAATCTTGCGATCTTTGAGTTTCAATCTTGCGATCTTTGAGTTTCAATCTTGCGATCTTTGAGTTTCAATCTTGCGATCTTTGAGTTTCAATCTTGCGATCTTTGAGTTTCAATCTTGCGATCTTTGAGTTTCAATCTTGCGATCTTTGAGTTTCAATCTTGCGATCTTTGAGTTTCAATCTTGCGATCTTTGAGTTTCAATCTTGCGATCTTTGAGTTTCAATCTTGCGATCTTTGAGTTTCAATCTTGCGATCTTTGAGTTTCAATCTTGCGATCTTTGAGTTTCAATCTTGCGATCTTTTAGTTTCAATCTTGCTATCTTTGAGTTTCAATCTTGCGATCTTTGAGTTTCAATCTTGCGATCTTTGAGTTTCAATCTTGCGATCTTTGAGTTTCAATCTTGCGATCTTTGAGTTTCAATCTTGCGATCTTTGAGTTTCAATCTTGCGATCTTTGAGTTTCAATCTTGCGATCTTTGAGTTTCAATCTTGCGATCTTTGAGTTTCAATCTTGCGATCTTTGAGTTTCAATCTTGCGATCTTTGAGTTTCAATCTTGCGATCTTTGAGTTTCAATCTTGCGATCTTTGAGTTTCAATCTTGCGATCTTTGAGTTTCAATCTTGCGATCTTTGAGTTTCAATCTTGCGATCTTTGAGTTTCAATCTTGCGATCTTTGAGTTTCAATCTTGCGATCTTTGAGTTTCAATCTTGCGATCTTTGAGTTTCAATCTTGCGATCTTTGAGTTTCAATCTTGCGATCTTTGAGTTTCAATCTTGCGATCTTTGAGTTTCAATCTTGCGATCTTTGAGTTTCAATCTTGCGATCTTTGAGTTTCAATCTTGCGATCTTTGAGTTTCAATCTTGCGATCTTTGAGTTTCAATCTTGCGATCTTTGAGTTTCAATCTTGCGATCTTTGAGTTTCAATCTTGCGATCTTTGAGTTTCAATCTTGCGATCTTTGAGTTTCAATCTTGCGATCTTTGAGTTTCAATCTTGCGATCTTTGAGTTTCAATCTTGCGATCTTTGAGTTTCAATCTTGCGATCTTTGAGTTTCAATCTTGCGATCTTTGAGTTTCAATCTTGCGATCTTTGAGTTTCAATCTTGCGATCTTTGAGTTTCAATCTTGCGATCTTTGAGTTTCAATCTTGCGATCTTTGAGTTTCAATCTTGCGATCTTTGAGTTTCAATCTTGCGATCTTTGAGTTTCAATCTTGCGATCTTTGAGTTTCAATCTTGCGATCTTTGAGTTTCAATCTTGCGATCTTTGAGTTTCAATCTTGCGATCTTTGAGTTTCAATCTTGCGATCTTTGAGTTTCAATCTTGCGATCTTTGAGTTTCAATCTTGCGATCTTTGAGTTTCAATCTTGCGATCTTTGAGTTTCAATCTTGCGATCTTTGAGTTTCAATCTTGCGATCTTTGAGTTTCAATCTTGCGATCTTTGAGTTTCAATCTTGCGATCTTTGAGTTTCAATCTTGCGATCTTTGAGTTTCAATCTTGCGATCTTTGAGTTTCAATCTTGCGATCTTTGAGTTTCAATCTTGCGATCTTTGAGTTTCAATCTTGCGATCTTTGAGTTTCAATCTTGCGATCTTTGAGTTTCAATCTTGCGATCTTTGAGTTTCAATCTTGCGATCTTTGAGTTTCAATCTTGCGATCTTTGAGTTTCAATCTTGCGATCTTTGAGTTTCAATCTTGCGATCTTTGAGTTTCAATCTTGCGATCTTTGAGTTTCAATCTTGCGATCTTTGAGTTTCAATCTTGCGATCTTTGAGTTTCAATCTTGCGATCTTTGAGTTTCAATCTTGCGATCTTTGAGTTTCAATCTTGCGATCTTTGAGTTTCAATCTTGCGATCTTTGAGTTTCAATCTTGCGATCTTTGAGTTTCAATCTTGCAATCTTTGAGTTTCAATCTTGCGATCTTTGAGTTTCAATCTTGCGATCTTTGAGTTTCAATCTTGCGATCTTTGAGTTTCAATCTTGCGATCTTTGAGTTTCAATCTTGCGATCTTTGAGTTTCAATCTTGCGATCTTTGAGTTTCAATCTTGCGATCTTTGAGTTTCAATCTTGCGATCTTTGAGTTTCAATCTTGCGATCTTTGAGTTTCAATCTTGCGATCTTTGAGTTTCAATCTTGCGATCTTTGAGTTTCAATCTTGCGATCTTTGAGTTTCAATCTTGCGATCTTTGAGTTTCAATCTTGCGATCTTTGAGTTTCAATCTTGCGATCTTTGAGTTTCAATCTTGCGATCTTTGAGTTTCAATCTTGCGATCTTTGAGTTTCAATCTTGCGATCTTTGAGTTTCAATCTTGCGATCTTTGAGTTTCAATCTTGCGATCTTTGAGTTTCAATCTTGCGATCTTTGAGTTTCAATCTTGCGATCTTTGAGTTTCAATCTTGCGATCTTTGAGTTTCAATCTTGCGATCTTTGAGTTTCAATCTTGCGATCTTTGAGTTTCAATCTTGCGATCTTTGAGTTTCAATCTTGCGATCTTTGAGTTTCAATCTTGCGATCTTTGAGTTTCAATCTTGCGATCTTTGAGTTTCAATCTTGCGATCTTTGAGTTTCAATCTTGCGATCTTTGAGTTTCAATCTTGCGATCTTTGAGTTTCAATCTTGCGATCTTTGAGTTTCAATCTTGCAATCTTTGAGTTTCAATCTTGCGATCTTTGAGTTTCAATCTTGCGATCTTTGAGTTTCAATCTTGCGATCTTTGAGTTTCAATCTTGCGATCTTTGAGTTTCAATCTTGCGATCTTTGAGTTTCAATCTTGCGATCTTTGAGTTTCAATCTTGCGATCTTTGAGTTTCAATCTTGCGATCTTTGAGTTTCAATCTTGCGATCTTTGAGTTTCAATCTTGCGATCTTTGAGTTTCAATCTTGTGATCTTTGAGTTTCAATCTTGCGATCTTTGAGTTTCAATCTTGCGATCTTTGAGTTTCAATCTTGCGATCTTTGAGTTTCAATCTTGCGATCTTTGAGTTTGAATCTTGCGATCTTTGAGTTTCAATCTTGCGATCTTTGAGTTTCAATCTTGCGATCTTTTAGTTTCAATCTTGCGATCTTTGAGTTTAAATCTTGCTATCTTTGAGTTTCAATCTTGCGATCTTTGAGTTTCAATCTTGCGATCTTTGAGTTTCAATCTTGCGATCTTTGAGTTTCAATCTTGCGATCTTTGAGTTTCAAACTTGCTATCTTTGAGTTTCAATCTTGCTATCTTTGAGTTTCAATCCTGAATTCTTTGAGTTTCAATCCTTCGATCTTTGAGTTTCAATCTTGCGATCTTTGGGTCTCATTCTTGCGATCTTTGATTTTCAATCTTGCGATCTTTTAGTGTCAATCTTGAGATCTTTTGAGTTTCAATCTTGCTATTTTTTAGTTTAAATCTTGCGATCTTTGAGTTTCAATCTTGCCGATCTTTGAGTTTCAATCTTGCGATCTTTGAGCTTCAATCTTGCGATCTTTAAGTTTCAATCTTGCGATCTTTGAGTTTCAATCGTTCGATCTTTGAGTTTCAATCTTGCGATCTTTGAATTTCAATCTTGCAATCTCTAAGTTTCAATCTTGCGATCTTTGAGTTTCAATCTTGCTATTTTTTAGCTTCAATCTTGCTATCTTTGAGTTTCAATCTTGCGATCTTTTGAGTTTCAATCATGCGATCTTTGAGTTTCAATCTTGCTATCTTTGAGTTTCAATCTTGCGATCTTTGAGTTTCAATCTTGCTATCTTTAAGTTTCAATCTTGCAATCTTTGAGTTTCAATCTTGCGATCTTTGAGTTTCAATCTTGCGATCTTTAAGTTTCAATCTTGCGATCTTTGAGTTTCAATCTTGCGATCTTTGAGTTTCAATCTTGCTGATCTTTTGAGTTTCAATCTTGCGATCTTTGAGTTTCAATCTTGCGATCTTTGAGTTTCAATCTTGCTATCTTTGAGTTTCAATCTTGCGATCTTTGAGTTTCAATCTTGCGATGCTTTGAGTTTCAATCTTGTGATCTTTGAGTTTCAATCTTGCGATCTTTGAGTTTCAATCTTGCGATCTTTGAGTTTCAATCTTGCGATCTTTGAGTTTCAATCTTGCGATCCTTTAATTTCAATCGTTCGATCTTTGAGTTTTCATCTTGCGATCTTTGAGTTTCAATCTTGCGATCTTTGAGTTTCAATCTTGCGATCTTTGAGTTTCAATCTTGCGATCTTTGAGTTTCAATCTTGCAATCTTTGAGTTTTAATCTTGCTATCTTTGAGTTTTAATCTTGCAATCTTTGAGTTTCAATTTTGCGATCTTTGAGTATCAATCTTGCGATCTTTGAGTTTCAATCTTTCGATCTTTGAGTTTCGATCTTGCGATCTTTGAGTTTCAATCTTGCGATCTTTGAGTTTCAATCTTGCGATCTTTGAGTTTCAATCTTGCGATCTTTGAGTTTCAATCTTGCGATCTTTGAGTTTCAATCTTGCGATCTTTGAGTTTCAATCTTGCTATCTTTGAGTTTAAATCTTGCGATCTTTGAGTTTCAATCTTGCGATCTTTGAGTTTCAATCTTGCGATCTTTGAGTTTCAATCTTGCGATCTTTGAGTTTCAATCTTGCGATCTTTGAGTTTCAATCTTGCGATCTTTGAGTTTCAATCTTGCGATCTTTGAGTTTCAATCGTTCGATCTTTGAGTTTCAATCTTGCGATCTTTGAGTTTCAATCGTTCGATCTTTGAGTTTCAATCTTGCGATCTTTGAATTTCAATCTTGTGATCTTTGAGTTTCAATCTTGCGATTTTTGAGTTTCAATCATGCGATCTTTGAGTTTCAAACTTGCTATCTTTGAGTTTAAATCTTGTGATCTTTGAGTTTCAATCTTGCAATCTTTGATTTTAAATCTTGCGATCTTTGAGTTTACGTCTTGCGTTCTTTGAGTTTCAATCTTGCCATCTTTGAGTTTCAATTTTGCGATCTTTGAGTTTTAAACTTGCGATCTTTGTGGTTCAATCTTGCTATCTTTGAGTTTCAATCTTGCGATCTTTGAGTTTCAATCTTGCGATCTTTGAATTTCAATCTTGCAATCTCTAAGTTTCAATCTTGCGATCTTTGAGTTTCAATCTTGCTATTTTTTAGTTTCAATCTTGCTATCTTTGAGTTTCAATCTTGCGATCTTTGAGTTTCAATCCTGCATTCTTTGAGTTTCAATCCTTTGATCTTTGAGTTTCAATCTTGCGATCTTTGGGTCTCATTCTTGCGATCTTTGATTTTCAATCTTACGATCTTTGAGTTTCAATCGTTCGATCTTTTAGTTTCAATCTTGCGATCTTTGAGTTACAATCGTTCGATCTTTGAGTTTCAATCTTGCGATCTTTGAATTTCAATATTGTGATCTTTGAGTTTCAATCTTGCGATTTTTGAGTTTCAATCATGCGATCTTTGAGTTTCAAACTTGCTATCTTTGAGTTTCCATCTTGCAATCTTTGATTGTAAATCTTGCGAACTTTGAGTTTCAGTCTTGCGATCTTTGAGTTTCAATCTTGCCATCTTTGAGTTTCAATTTTGCGATCTTTGAGTTTTAAACTTGCGATCTTTGTGGTTCAATCTTGCTATCTTTGAGTTTTAATCTTGCAATCTTTGAGTTTCAATCTTGCGATCATTGAGTTTCAATCTTGCCATTTTTGAGTTTCAATCTTGCGATCTTTGAGTTTCAATTTTGCGATCTTTGAGTTTCAATCTTGCGATCTTTGAGTTTCAATCTTGCGATATTTGAGTTTTAATCTTGCGATCTTTGAGTTTCAATCTTGCGATCTTTGAGTTTAAATCGTTCAATCTTTGAGTTTCAATCTTGCGATCTTTGAATTTCAATCTTGTGATCTTTGAGTTTCAATCTTGCGATTTTTGAGTTTCAGTCTTGCGATCTTTGAGTTTCAATCTTGCATTCTTTGAGTTTCAATCCTTCGATCTTTGAGTTTCAATCTTGCGATCTTTGGGTCTCATTCTTGCGATCTTTGATTTTAAATCTTGCGATCTTTTAGTGTCAATCTTGAGATCTTTGAGTTTAAATCTTGCTATTTTTTAGTTTAAATCGTTCGATCTTTGAGTTTCAATCTTGCGATTTTTGAAATTTAATCTTGTGATCTTTGAGTTTCAATCATGCGATCTTTGAGTTTCAAACTTGCTATCTTTGAGTTTCAATCTTGCTATCTTTGAGTTTCAATCCTGCATTCTTTGAGTTTCAATCCTTCGATCTTTGAGTTTCAATCTTGCGATCTTTGGTTCTCATTCTTGCGATCTTTGATTTTCAATCTTGCGATCTTTTAGTGTCAATCTTGAGATCTTTGAGTTTCAATCTTGCTATTTTTTAGTTTAAATCTTGCGATCTTTGAGTTTCAATCTTGCGATCTTTGAGTTTCAATCTTGCGATCTTTGAGCTTCAATCTTGCGATCTTTAAGTTTCAATCTTGCGATCTTTGAGTTTCAATCGTTCGATCTTTGAGTTTCAATCTTGCGATTTTTGAATTTCAATCTTGTGATCTTTGAGTTTCAATCTTGCGATTTTTGAGTATCAATCATGCGATCTTTGAGTTTCAAACTTGCTATCTTTGAGTTTCAATCTTGCGATCTTTGAGTTTCAATCTTGCTATCTTTAAGTTTCAATCTTGCAATCTTTAAGTTTCAATCTTGCGATCTTTGAGTTTCAATCTTGCAATCTCTAAATTTCAATCTTGCGATCTTTGAGCTTTAATCTTGCGATATTTGAGTTTTAATCTTGTGATCTTTTGGTTTCAATCTTGCGATCTTTGAGTTTCAATCTTGCGATCTTTGAGTTTCAATTTTGCTATCTTTAAGTTTCAATCTTGCGATCTTTGAGTTTCAATCTTGCGATGTTTGAGTTTCAATCTTGCGATCTTTGAGTTTCAATCTTGCGATCTTTGAGTTTCAATCTTGCGATCTTTGAGTTTCAATCTTGCGATCTTTGAGTTTCAATCTTGCTATCTTTAAGTTTCAATCTTGCGATCTTTGAGTTTTAATCTTGCGATCTTTGAGTTTCAATCTTGCGATCTTTGAGTTTCAATCTTGCGATCTTTGAGTTTCAATCTTGCGATCTTTGAGTTTCAATTTTGCTATCTTTAAGTTTCAATCTTGCGATCTTTGAGTTTCAATCTTGCGATGTTTGAGTTTCAATCTTGCGATCTTTGAGTTTCAATCTTGCGATCTTTGAGTTTCAATCTTGCAATCTTTGAGTTTCAATCTTGCGATCTTTGAATTTCAATCTTGTGATCTTTGAGTTTCAATCTTGCGATTTTTGAGTTTCAATCATGCGATCTTTGAGTTTCAAACTTGCTATCTTTGAGTTTAAATCTTGCGATCTTTGAGTTTCAATCTTGCAATCTTTGATTTTAAATCTTGTGATCTTTGAGTTTCAGTCTTGCGTTCTTTGAGTTTCAATCTTGCCATCTTTGAGTTTTAATTTTGCGATCTTTGAGTTTTAAACTTGCGATCTTTGTGGTTCAATCTTGCTATCTTTGAGTTTCAATCTTGCGATCTTTGAGTTTCAATCGTTCGATCTTTGAGTTTCAATCTTGCGATCTTTGAATTTCAATCTTGTGATTTTTGAGTTTCAATCTTGCGATTTTTGAGTTTCAATCATGCGATCTTTGAGTTTCAAACTTGCTATTTTTGAGTTTAAATCTTGTGATCTTTGAGTTTCAATCTTGCAATCTTTGATTTTAAATCTTGCGATCTTTGAGTTTCCGTCTTGCGTTCTTTGAGTTTCAATCTTGCCATCTTTGAGTTTCAATTTTGCGATCTTTGAGTTTTAAACTTGCGATCTTTGTGGTTCAATCTTGCTATCTTTGAGTTTCAATCTTGCGATCTTTGAGTTTCAATCTTGCGATCTTTGAATTTCAATCTTGCAATCTCTAAGTTTCAATCTTGCGATCTTTGAGTTTCAATCTTGCTATTTTTTAGTTTCAATCTTGCTATCTTTGAGTTTCAATCTTGCGATCTTTGAGTTTCAATCCTGCATTCTTTGAGTTTCAATCCTTTGATCTTTGAGTTTCAATCTTGCGATCTTTGGGTCTCATTCTTGCGATCTTTGATTTTCAATCTTACGATCTTTGAGTTTCAATCGTTCGATCTTTGAGTTTCAATCTTGCGATCTTTGAGTTACAATCGTTCGATCTTTGAGTTTCAATCTTGCGATCTTTGAATTTCAATATTGTGATCTTTGAGTTTCAATCTTGCGATTTTTGAGTTTCAATCATGCGATCTTTGAGTTTCAAACTTGCTATCTTTGAGTTTCCATCTTGCAATCTTTGATTGTAAATCTTGCGATCTTTGAGTTTCAGTCTTGCGATCTTTGAGTTTCAATCTTGCCATCTTTGAGTTTCAATTTTGCGATCTTTGAGTTTTAAACTTGCGATCTTTGTGGTTCAATCTTGCTATCTTTGAGTTTTAATCTTGCAATCTTTGAGTTTCAATCTTGCGATCATTGAGTTTCAATCTTGCCATTTTTGAGATTCAATTTTGCGATCTTTGATTTTCAATTTTGCGATCTTTGAGTTTCAATCTTGCGATCTTTGAGTTTCAATCTTGCGATATTTGAGTTTTAATCTTGCGACCTTTGAGTTTCAATCTTGCGATCTTTGAGTTTAAATCGTTCAATCTTTGAGTTTCAATCTTGCGATCTTTGAATTTCAATCTTGTGATCTTTGAGTTTCAATCTTGCGATTTTTGAGTTTCAATCTTGCGATCTTTCAGTTTCAATCCTGCATTCTTTGAGTTTCAATCCTTCGATCTTTGAGTTTCAATCTTGCGATCTTTGGGTCTCATTCTTGCGATCTTTGATTTTCAATCTTGCGATCTTTTAGTTTCAATCTTGAGATCTTTGAGTTTAAATCTTTCTATTTTTTAGTTTAAATCGTTCGATCTTTGAGTTTCAATCTTGCGATTTTTGAAATTTAATCTTGTGATCTTTGAGTTTCAATCATGCGATCTTTGAGTTTCAAACTTGCTATCTTTGAGTTTCAATCTTGCTATCTTTGAGTTTCAATCCTGCATTCTTTGAGTTTCAATCCTTCGATCTTTGAGTTTCAATCTTGCGATCTTTGGGTCTCATTCTTGCGATCTTTGATTTTCAATCTTGCGATCTTTTAGTGTCAATCTTGAGATCTTTGAGTTTCAATCTTGCTATTTTTTAGTTTAAATCTTGCGATCTTTGAGTTTCAATCTTGCGATCTTTGAGTTTCAATCTTGCGATCATTGAGTTTCAATCTTGCGATCTTTGAGTTTCAATCTTGCGATCTTTGAGTTTCAATCGTTCGATCTTTGAGTTTCAATCTTGCGATCTTTGAATTTCAATCTTGTGATCTTTGAGTTTCAATCTTGCGATTTTTGAGTATCAATCATGCGATCTTTGAGTTTCAAACTTGCTATCTTTGAGTTTCAATCTTGCGATCTTTGAGTTTCAATCTTGCTATCTTTAAGTTTCAATCTTGCAATCTTTAAGTTTCAATCTTGCGATCTTTGAGTTTCAATCCTGCAATCTCTAAATTTCAATCTTGCGATCTTTGAGCTTTAATCTTGCGATATTTGAGTTTTAATTTTGTGATCTTTTGGTTTCAATCTTGCGATCTTTGAGTTTCAATCTTGCGATCTTTGAGTTTCAATTTTGCTATCTTTAAGTTTCAATCTTGCGATCTTTGAGTTTCAATCTTGCGATGTTTGAGTTTCAATCTTGCGATCTTTGAGTTTCAATCTTGCGATCTTTGAGTTTTAATCTTGCGATCTTTGAGTTTCAATCTTGCGATCTTTGAGTTTCAATCTTGCGATCCTTAAATTTCAATCGTTCGATCTTTGAGTTTTAATCTTGCGATCTTTGAGTTTCAATCTTGCAATCTTTGATTTTGAATCTTGCGATCTTTGAGTTTCCGTCTTGCGTTCTTTGAGTTTCAATCTTGCCATCTTTGAGTTTCAATTTTGCGATCTTTGAGTTTAAACTTGCGATCTTTGTGGTTCAATCTTGCGATCTTTTAGTTTCAATCTTGAGATCTTTGAGTTTCAATCTTGCTATTTTTTAGTTTCAATCTTGCTATCTTTGAGTTTCAATCTTGCGATCTTTGAGTTTCAATATTGCGATCTTTGAGTTTCAATCTTGCAATCTCTAAGTTTCAATCTTGCGATCTTTGAGTTTTAATCTTGCGATATTTGAGTTTTAATCTTGTGATCTTTTGGTTTCAATCTTGCGATCTTTGAGTTTCAATCTTGCGATCTTTGAGTTTCAATCCTGCATTCTTTGAGTTTCAATCCTTTGATCTTTGAGTTTCAATCTTGCGATCTTTGGGTCTCATTCTTGCGATCTTTGATTTTCAATCTTGCGATCTTTTAGTTTCATTCTTGAGATCTTTGCGTTTCAATCTTGCTATTTTTTAGTTTCAATCTTGCTATCTTTGGGTTTCAATCTTGCGATCTTTGAGTTTCAATCCTGCATTCTTTGAGTTTCAATCCTTCGATCTTTGAGTTTCAATCTTGCGATCTTTGGGTCTCATTCTTGCGATCTTTGATTTTCAATCTTGCGATCTTTGAGTTTCAATCGTTCGATCTTTGAGTTTCAATCTTGCGATCTTGGAGTTACAATCGTTCGATCTTTGAGTTTCAATCTTGCGATCTTTGAATTTCAATCTTGAGATCTTTGAGTTTCAATCTTGCTATTTTTTAGTTTCAATCTTGCTATCTTTGAGTTTCAATCTTGCGATCTTTGAGTTTCAATCCTGCATTCTTTGAGTTTCAATCGTTCGATCTTTGAGTTTCAATCTTGTGATCTTTGAATTTCAATCTTGTGATCTTTGAGTTTCAATCTTGCGATTTTTGAGTTTCAATCATGCGATCTTTGAGTTTCAAACTTGCTATCTTTGAGTTTAAATCTTGCGATCTTTGAGTTTCAATCTTGCAATCTTTGATTTTAAATCTTGCGATCTTTGAGTTTCCGTCTTGCGTTCTTTGAGTTTCAATCTTGCCATCTTTGAGTTTCAATTTTGCGATCTTTGAGTTTTAAACTTGCGATCTTTGTGGTTCAATCTTGCTATCTTTGAGTTTCAATCTTGCGATCTTTGAGTTTCAATCGTTCGATCTTTGAGTTTCAATCTTGCGATCTTTGAATTTCAATCTTGTGATCTTTGAGTTTCAATCTTGCGATTTTTGAGTTTCAATCATGCGTCCTTTGAGTTTCAAACTTGCTATCTTTGAGTTAAAATCTTGCGATCTTTGAGTTTCAATCTTGCAATCTTTGATTTTAAATCTTGCGATCTTTGAGTTTCCATCTTGCGTTCTTTGAGTTTCAATCTTGCCATCTTTGAGTTTCAATTTTGCGATCTTTGAGTTTTGAACTTGCGATCTTTGTGGTTCAATCTTGCTATCTTTGAGTTTCAATCTTGCGATCTTTGAATTTCAATCTTGCAATCTCTAAGTTTCAATCTTGCGATCTTTGAGTTTCAATCTTGCTATTTTCTAGTTTCAATCTTGCTATCTTTGAGTTTCAATCTTGCGATCTTTGAGTTTCAATCCTGCATTCTTTGAGTTTCAATCCTTTGATCTTTGAGTTTCAATCTTGCGATCTTTGGGTCTCATTCTTGCGATCTTTGATTTTCAATCTTACGATCTTTGAGTTTCAATCGTTCGATCTTTGAGTTTCAATCTTGCGATCTTTGAGTTACAATCGTTCGATCTTTGACTTTCAATCTTGCGATCTTTGAATTTCAATATTGTGATCTTTGAGTTTCAATCTTGCGATTTTTGAGTTTCAATCATGCGATCTTTGAGTTTCAAACTTGCTATCTTTGAGTTTCCATCTTGCAATCTTTGATTGTAAAGCTTGCGATCTTTGAGTTTCAGTCTTGCGATCTTTGAGTTTCAATCTTGCCATCTTTGAGTTTCAATTTTGCGATCTTTGAGTTTTAAACTTGCGATCTTTGTGGTTCAATCTTGCTATCTTTGAGTTTTAATCTTGCATTCTTTGAGTTTCAATCCTTCGATCTTTGAGTTTCAATCTTGCGATCTTTGGGTCTCATTCTTGCGATCTTTGATTTTCAATCTTGCGATCTTTTAGTGTCAATCTTGAGATCTTTGAGTTTAAATCTTGCTATTTTTTAGTTTAAATCGTTCGATCTTTGAGTTTCAATCTTGCGATTTTTGAAATTTAATCTTGTGATCTTTGAGTTTCAATCATGCGATCTTTGAGTTTCAAACTTGCTATCTTTGAGTTTCAATCTTGCTATCTTTGAGTTTCAATCCTGCATTCTTTGAGTTTCAATCCTTCGATCTTTGAGTTTCAATCTTGCGATCTTTGGGTCTCATTCTTGCGATCTTTGATTTTCAATCTTGCGATCTTTTAGTGTCAATCTTGAGATCTTTGAGTTTCAATCTTGCTATTTTTTAGTTTAAATCTTGCGATCTTTGAGTTTCAATCTTGCGATCTTTGAGTTTCAATCTTGCGATCTTTGAGCTTCAATCTTTGCGATCTTTAAGTTTCAATCTTGCGATCTTTGAGTTTAAATCGTTCGATCTTTGAGTTTCAATCTTGCGATCTTTGAATTTCAATCTTGTGATCTTTGAGTTTCAAACTTGCGATTTTTGAGTATCAATCATGCGATCTTTGAGTTTCAAACTTGCTATCTTTGAGTTTCAATCTTGCGATCTTTGAGTTTCAATCTTGCTATCTTAAAGTTTCAATCTTGCAATCTTTAAGTTTCAATCTTGCGATCTTTGAGTTTCAATCCTGCAATCTCTAAATTTCAATCATGCGATCTTTGAGCTTTAATCTTGCGATATTTGAGTTTTAATTTTGTGATCTTTTGGTTTCAATCTTGCGATCTTTGAGTTTTAATCTTGCGATCTTTGAGTTTCAATTTTGCTATCTTTAAGTTTCAATCTTGCGATCTTTGAGTTTCAATCTTGCGATGTTTGAGTTTCAATCTTGCGATCTTTGAGTTTCAATCTTGCGATCTTTGAGTTTTAATCTTGCGATCTTTGAGTTTCAATCTTGCGATCTTTGAGTTTCAATCTTGCGATCCTTAAATTTCAATCGTTCGATCTTTGAGTTTTAATCTTGCGATCTTTGAGTTTCAATCTTGCAATCTTTGATTTTGAATCTTGCGATCTTTGAGTTTCCGTCTTGCGTTCTTTGAGTTTCAATCTTGCCATCTTTGAGTTTCAATTTTGCGATCTTTGAGTTTAAACTTGCGATCTTTGTGGTTCAATCTTGCGATCTTTTAGTTTCAATCTTGAGATCTTTGAGTTTCAATCTTGCTATTTTTTAGTTTCAATCTTGCTATCTTTGAGTTTCAATCTTGCGATCTTTGAGTTTCAATATTGCGATCTTTGAGTTTCAATCTTGCAATCTCTAAGTTTCAATCTTGCGATCTTTGAGTTTTAATCTTGCGATATTTGAGTTTCAATCTTGCTATTTTTTAGTTTCAATCTTGCTATCTTTGAGTTTCAATCTTGCGATCTTTGAGTTTCAATCCTGCATTCTTTGAGTTTCAATCCTTTGATCTTTGAGTTTCAATCTTGCGATCTTTGAGGTCTCATTCTTGCGATCTTTGATTTTCAATCTTGCGATCTTTTAGTTTCAATCTTGAGATCTTTGAGTTTCAATCTTGCTATTTTTTAGTTTCAATCTTGCTATCTTTGAGTTTCAATCTTGCGATCTTTGAGTTTCAATCCTGCATTCTTTGAGTTTCAATCCTTCGATCTTTGAGTTTTAATCTTGCGATCTTTGGGTCTCATTCTTGCGATCTTTGATTTTCAATCTTGCGATCTTTGAGTTTCAATCGTTCGATCTTTGAGTTTCAATCTTGCGATCTTGGAGTTACAATCGTTCGATCTTTGAGTTTCAATCTTGCGATCTTTGAATTTCAATCTTGTGATCTTTGAGTTTCAATCTTGCGATTATTGAGTTTCAATCATGCGATCTTTGAGTTTCAAACTTGCTATCTTTGAGTTTCAATCTTGCAATCTTTGATTGTAAAGCTTGCGATCTTTGAGTTTCAGTCTTGCGATCTTTGAGTTTCAATCTTGCCATCTTTGAGTTTCAATTTTGCGATCTTTGAGTTTTAAACTTGCGATCTTTGTGGTTCAATCTTGCTATCTTTGAGTTTTAATCTTGCAATCTTTGAGTTTCAATCTTGCGATCATTGAGTTTCAATCTTGCCATTTTTGAGTTTCAATCTTGCGATCTTTGAGTTTCAATTTTGCGATCTTTGAGTTTCAATCTTGCGATCTTTGAGTTTCAATCTTGCGATATTTGAGTTTCAATCTTGCGATCTTTGAGTTTCAATCTTGCGATCTTTGAGTTTAAATCGTTCAATCTTTGAGTTTCAATCTTGCGATCTTTGAATTTCAATCTTGTGATCTTTGAGTTTCAATCTTGCGATTTTTGAGTTTCAATCTTGCGATCTTTCAGTTTCAATCCTGCATTCTTTGAGTTTCAATCCTTCGATCTTTGAGTTTCAATCTTGCGATCTTTGGGTCTCATTCTTGCGATCTTTGATTTTCAATCTTGCGATCTTTTAGTGTCAATCTTGAGATCTTTGAGTTTAAATCTTGCTATTTTTTAGTTTAAATCGTTCGATCTTTGAGTTTCAATCTTGCGATTTTTGAAATTTAATCTTGTGATCTTTGAGTTTCAATCATGCGATCTTTGAGTTTCAAACTTGCTATCTTTGAGTTTCAATCTTGCTATCTTTGAGTTTCAATCCTGCATTCTTTGAGTTTCAATCCTTCGATCTTTGAGTTTCAATCTTGCGATCTTTGGGTCTCATTCTTGCGATCTTTGATTTTCAATCTTGCGATCTTTTAGTGTCAATCTTGAGATCTTTGAGTTTCAATCTTGCTATTTTTTAGTTTAAATCTTGCGATCTTTGAGTTTCAATCTTGCGATCTTTGAGTTTCAATCTTGCGATCTTTGAGCTTCAATCTTGCGATCTTTAAGTTTCAATCTTGCGATCTTTGAGTTTCAATCGTTCGATCTTTGAGTTTCAATCTTGCGATCTTTGAATTTCAATCTTGTGATCTTTGAGTTTCAATCTTGCGATTTTTGAGTATCAATCATGCGATCTTTGAGTTTCAAACTTGCTATCTTTGAGTTTCAATCTTGCGATCTTTGAGTTTCAATCTTGCTATCTTTAAGTTTCAATCTTGCAATCTTTAAGTTTCAATCTTGCGATCTTTGAGTTTCAATCCTGCAATCTCTAAATTTCAATCTTGCGATCTTTGAGCTTTAATCTTGCGATATTTGAGTTTTAATTTTGTGATCTTTTGGTTTCAATCTTGCGATCTTTGAGTTTCAATCTTGCGATCTTTGAGTTTCAATTTTGCTATCTTTAAGTTTCAATCTTGCGATCTTTGAGTTTCAATCTTGCGATGTTTGAGTTTCAATCTTGCGATCTTTGAGTTTCAATCTTGCGATCTTTGAGTTTTAATCTTGCGATCTTTGAGTTTCAATCTTGCGATCTTTGAGTTTCAATCTTGCGATCCTTAAATTTCAATCGTTCGATCTTTGAGTTTTAATCTTGCGATCTTTGAGTTTCAATCTTGCAATCTTTGATTTTGAATCTTGCGATCTTTGAGTTTCCGTCTTGCGTTCTTTGAGTTTCATTCTTGCAATCTTTGAGTTTCAATTTTGCGATCTTTGAGTTTAAACTTGCGATCTTTGTGGTTCAATCTTGCGATCTTTTAGTTTCAATCTTGAGATCTTTGAGTTTCAATCTTGCTATTTTTTAGTTTCAATCTTGCTATCTTTGAGTTTCAATCTTGCGATCTTTGAGTTTTAATCTTGCGATATTTGAGTTTTAATCTTGTGATCTTTTGGTTTCAATCTTGCTATCTTTGAGTTTCAATCTTGCGATCTTTGAGTTTCAATCCTGCATTCTTTGAGTTTCAATCCTTTGATCTTTGAGTTTCAATCTTGCGATCTTTGGGTCTCATTCTTGCGATCTTTGATTTTCAATCTTGCGATCTTTTAGTTTCAATCTTGAGATCTTTGAGTTTCAATCTTGCTATTTTTTAGTTTCAATCTTGCTATCTTTGAGTTTCAATCTTGCGATCTTTGAGTTTCAATCCTGCATTCTTTGAGTTTCAATCCTTCGATCTTTGAGTTTTAATCTTGCGATCTTTGGGTCTCATTCTTGCGATCTTTGATTTTCAATCTTGCGATCTTTGAGTTTCAATCGTTCGATCTTTGAGTTTCAATCTTGCGATCTTGGAGTTACAATCGTTCGATCTTTGAGTTTCAATCTTGCGATCTTTGAATTTCAATCTTGTGATCTTTGAGTTTCAATCTTGCGATTATTGAGTTTCAATCATGCGATCTTTGAGTTTCAAACTTGCTATCTTTGAGTTTCAATCTTGCAATCTTTGATTGTAAATCTTGCGATCTTTGAGTTTCAGTCTTGCGATCTTTGAGTTTCAATCTTGCCATCTTTGAGTTACAATTTTGCGATCTTTGAGTTTTAAACTTGCGATCTTTGTGGTTCAATCTTGCTATCTTTGAGTTTTAATCTTGCGATCTTTGAGTTTCAATCTTGCGATCTTTGAGTTTCAATCTTGCAATCTCTAAATTTCAATCTTGCGATTTTTGAGTTTTAATCTTGCGATATTTGAGTTTTAATCTTGTGATCTTTTGGTTGCAATCTTTCGATCTTTGAGTTTCAATCTTGTGATCTTTGAGTTTCAATCCTGCATTCTTTGAGTTTCAATCTTGCGATCTTTTAGTTTCATTCTTGCGATCTTTGGGTTTCATTCTTGCGATCTTTGAGTTTCAATCATGCGATCTTTTAGTTTCAATCTTGCGATCTTTGAGTTTAATTCTTGCGATCTTTGAGTTTCAATCTTGCGATCTTTGAGTTTCAATCTTGCCATCTTTGAGTTTTAATCTTGCGAATTGAGTTTAAATCTTGCCATCTTTGAGTTTTATTCTTGTGATCTTTGAGTTTCAATCTTGCGATCTTTGAATTTCAATCTTGCCATCTATGAGTTTAAATCTTGCAATCTTTGAGTTTCAATCATGCGATCTTTGAGTTTCAATCTTGCGATCTTTTAGTTTCAAACTTGCTATCTTTGAATTTCAATCTTGCGATCTTCGAGTTTCAATCTTGCGATCTTTGAGTTTCAATCTTGCGATCATTGAGTTTCAATCTTGTGATCTTTGAGTTTCAATCTTGCGATCTTTGAGTTTCAATCTTTTGATCTTTGAGTTTCCAATCTTGCTATCTTTAAGTTTCAATCTCGCGATCTTTGAGTTTCAATCTTGTGATCTTTGAGTTTCAATCTTGCGATCTTTGAGTTTCAATCTTTTGATCTTTGAGTTTCAATCTTGCGATCTTTGAGTTTCAATCTTGCTATCTTTAAGTTTCAATCTTGCGATCATTGAGTTTCAATCTTGCGATCTTTGAGTTTTAATCTTGCGATCTTTGAGTTTCAATCTTGCGATCTGTGAGTTTCAATCTTGCGATCTTTGAGTTTTAATCTTGCGATCCTTGAGTTTCAATCGTTCGATCTTTGAGTTTTAATCTTGCGATCTTTGAGTTTCAATCTTGCAATCTTTAAGTTTCAATCTCGCAATCTTTGAGATTCAATCTTGCTATCTTTGAGTTTGAATCTTGCAATCTTTGAGTTTCAATCTTGCCATTTTTGAGTTTCAATCTTGCGATCTTTGAGTTTCAATTTTGCGATCTTTGAGTTTCAATCTTGTGATCTTTGAGTTTCAATCTTGCGATCTTTGAGTTTCAATCTTGCGATCTTTGAGTTTCAATCTTGCGATCTTTGAGTTTCAATCGTTCGATCTTTGAGTTTCAATCTTGCGATCTATGAATTTCAATCTTGCGATCTTTGAGTTTCAATCTTGCTATCTTTAAGTTTCAATCTTGCGATCTTTGAGTTTCAATCTTGCGATCTTTGAGTTTCAATCTTGCGATCTTTGAGTTTCAATCTTGCGATCTTTGAGTTTCAATCTTGCGATCTTTGAGTTTCAATCTTGCGATCTTTGAGTTTCAATCTTGCGATCTTTGAGTTTCAATCCTGCATTCTTTGAGTTTCAGTCTTATGATCTTTGAGTTTCAATCTTGCCATCTTTGAGTTTCAATTTTGCGATCTTTGAGTTTTAAACTTGCGATCTTTGTGGTTCAATCTTGCTATCTTTGAGTTTTAATCTTGCGATCTTTGAGTTTCAATCTTGCGATTTTTGAGTTTCAATCTTGCAATCTCTAAATTTCAATCTTGCGATCTTTGAGTTTTAATCTTGCGATATTTGAGTTTTAATCTTGTGATCTTTTGGTTTCAATCTTGCGATCTTTGAGTTTCAATCTTGCGATCTTTAAGTTTCAATCCTGCATTCTTTGAGTTTCAATCTTGCGATCTTTTAGTTTCATTCTTGCGATCTTAGGGTTTAATTCTTGCGATCTTTGAGTATCAATCTTGCGATCTTTGAGTTTGAATCTTGTGATCTTTGAGTTTCAATGATGCGATCTTTGAGTTTCAATCTTGCGATCTTTGAGTTTAATTCTTGCGATCTTTGAGTTTCAATCTTGCGATCTTTGTGTTTCAATCTTGCCATCTTTGAGTTTTAATCTTGCGAATTGAGTTTAAATCTTGCCATCTTTGAGTTTTATTCTTGCGATCTTTGAGTTTCAATCTTGCGATCTTTAAATTTCAATCTTGCCATCTATGAGTTTAAATCTTGCGATCTTTGATTTTGAATCATGTGATCTTTGAGTTTCAATCTTGCGATCTTTTAGTTTCAATCTTGCTATCTTTGAATTTCAATCTTGCAATCATCGAGGTTCAATCTTGCTATCTTTGAGTTTCAATCTTGTGATCTTTGAGTTTCAATCTTGTGATCTTTGAGTTTCAATCTTGCGATCTTTGAGTTTCAATCTTGCCATCTTTGAGTTTTAATCTTGCGAATTGAGTTTAAATCTATCCAGCTTTGAGTTTTATTCTTGCGATTTTTGAGTTTCAATCTTGCGATCTTTGAATTTCAATCTTGCCATCTATGAGTTTAAATCTTGCGATCTTTGAGTTTCAATCATGCGATCTTTGAGTTTCAATCTTGCGATCTTTTAGTTTCAAACTTGCTATCTTTGAATTTCAATCTTGCAATCTTCGAGTTTCAATCTTGCGATCTTTGAGTTTCAATCTTGCGATCTTTGAGTTTCAATCTTGTGATCTTTGAGTTTCAATCTTGCGATCTTTGTGTTTCAATCTTGCGATCTTTGAGTTTCAATCTTGCGATCTTTGAGTTTCAATCTTGCTATCTTTAAGTTTCAATCTTGCGATCTTTGAGTTTCAATCTTGCGATCTTTGAGTTTCAATCTTGCGATCTTTGAGTTTCAATCTTGCGATCTTTGAGTTTCAATCTTGCGATCTTTGAGTTTCAATCTTGCGATCTTTGAGTTTAAATCTTGCGATCTTTGAGTTTCAATCTTTCGATCCTTGAGTTTTAATCGTTCGATCTTTGAGTTTTAATCTTGCGATCTTTGAGTTTCAATCTTGCAATCTTTAAGTTTCAATCTTGCAATCTTTGAGATTCAATCTTGCTATCTTGGAGTTTCAATCTTGCGATTTTTGAGTTTCAATCTTGCGATCTTTGAGTTTCAATTTTGCGATCTTTCAGTTTCAATCTTGCGATCTTTGAGTTTCAATCTTGCGATCTTTAAGTTTCAATCTTGCGATCTTTGAGTTTCAATCGTTCGATTTTTGAGTTTCAATCTTGCGATCTTTGAATTTCAATCTTGTGATCTTTGAGTTTCAATCTTGCGATTTTTGAGTTTCAATCATACGATCTTTGAGTTTCAAACTTGCTATCTTTGAGTTTCAATCTTGCAATATTTGATTTTAAATCTTACGATCTTTGAGTTTCAGTCTTGCGATCTTTGAGTTTCAATCTTGCCATCTTTAAGTTTCAATTTTGCGATCTTTGAGTTTTAAACTTGCGATCTTTGTGGTTCAATCTTGCTATCTTTGAGTTTCAATCTTGTGATCTTTGAGTTTCAATCTTGCGATCTTTGAGTATCAATCTTGCAATCTCTAAATTTCAATCTTGCGATCTTTGAGTTTTAATCTTGCGATATTTGAGTTTTAATCTTGTGATCTTTTGGTTTCAATCTTGCGACCTTTGAGTTTCAATCTTGCGTCTTTGAGTTTCAATCTTGCTATCTTTAATTTTCAATCTTGCGATCTTTGAGTTTCAATCTTGCGATCTTTGAGTTTTAATCTTGCGATCTTTGAGTTTCAATCTTGCGATCTTTGAGTTTCAATCTTGCGATCTTTGAGTTTCAATCTTGCGATCTTTGAGTTTCAATCTTGCGATCTTTGATTTTCAATCTTGCGATCTTTGAGTTTCAATCTTGCGATCCTTGAGTTTCAATCGTTCGATCTTTGAGTTTCAATCTTGCGATCTTTGAGTTTCAATCGTTTGATCTTTGAGTTTTATCTTGCGATCTTTGAGTTTCAATCTTGCAATCTTTAAGTTTCAATCTTGCAATCTTTGAGATTCAATCTTGCTATCTTTGAGTTTGAATCTTGCAATCTTTGTGTTTCAATCTTGCCATTTTTGAGTTTCAATCTTGCGATCTTTAAGTTTCAATTTTGCGATCTTTGAGTTTCAATCTTGTGATCTTTGAGTTTTAATCTTGCGATATTTGAGTTTTAATCTTGTGATGTTTTGGTTTCATTCTTGCGATCTTTTAGTTTCAATCTTGCGATGTTTGAGTTTCAATCCTGCATTCCTTGAGTTTCAATCCTTCGATCTTTGAGTTTCAATCTTGCGATCTTTGGGTCTCATTCTTGCGATCTTTGATTTTTAATCTTGCAAACTTTTAGTTTCAATCTTGAGATCTTTGAGTTTCAATCTTGCTATTTTTTAGTTTAAATCTTGCGATCTTTGAGTTTCAATCTTGCGATCTTTGAGTTTCAATCTTGCGATCTTTGAGTTTCAATCTTGCGATCTTTGAGTTTCAATCGTTCGATCTTTGAGTTTCAATCTTGCGATCTTTGAATTTCAATCTTGTGATCTTTGAGTTTCAATCTTGCGATTTTTGAGTTTCAATCATGCGATCTTTGAGTTTCAAACTTGCTATCATTGAGTTTCAATCTTGCGATCTTTGAGTTTCAATCTTGATATCTTTAAGTTTCAATCTTGCAATCTTTTAGTTTCAATCTTGCAATCTTTGAGATTTAATCTAGCTATCTTTGAGTTTGAATCTTGCAATCTTTAAATTTTAATCTTGCCATTTTTGAGTTTTAATTTTGCCATCTTTGAGTTTCAATCTTGCGATCTTTGAGTTTCAATCTTGCGATCTTTGAGTTTCAATCTTGCGATCTTTGAGTTTCAATCGTTCGATCTTTGAGTTTAAATCTTACGATCTTTGAGTTTCAGTCTTGCGATCTTTGAGTTTCAATCTTGCCATCTTTGAGTTTCAATTTTGCGATCTTTGAGTTTCAATCTTGCGATCTTTGAGTTTCAATCGTTCGATCTTTGAGTTTCAATCTTGCGATCTTTGAATTTCAATCTTGTGATCTTTGAGTTTCAATCTTGCGATTTTTGAGTTTCAATCATACAATCTTTGAGTTTTAAACTTGCTATCTTTAAGTTTCAATCTTGCGATCTTTGAGTTTCAATCTTGCGATCTTTGAGTTTCAATCTTGCGATCTTTGAGTTTCAATCTTGCGATCTTTGAGTTTCAATCTTGCGATCTTTGAGTTTCAATCTTGCGATCTTTGAGTTTCAATCTTGCGATCTTTGAGTTTCAATCCTGCATTCTTTGAGTTTCAGTCTTGCAATCTTTGAGTTTCAATCTTGCCATCTTTTAGTTTCAATTTTGCGATCTTTGAGTTTTAAACTTGCGATCTTTGTGGTTCAATCTTGCTATCTTTGAGTTTTAATCTAGCGATCTTTGAGTTTCAATCTTGCGATCTTTGAGTTTCAATCTTGCAATCTCTATTTTTCAATCTTGCGATCTTTGAGTTTTAATCTTGCAATATTTGAGTTTTAATCTTGTGATCTTTTGGTTTCAATCTTGCGATCTTTGAGTTTCAATCTTGCGATCTTTAAGTTTCAATCCTGCATTCTTTGAGTTTCAATCTTGCGATCTTTTAGTTTCATTCTTGCGATCTTAGGGTTTCATTCTTGCGATCTTTGAGTATCAATCTTGCGATCTTTGAGTTTGAATCTTGTGATCTTTGAGTTTCAATGATGCGATCTTTGAGTTTCAATCTTGCGATCTTTGAGTTTAATTCTTGCGATCTTTGAGTTTCAATCTTGCGATCTTTGTGTTTCAATCTTGCCATCTTTGAGTTTTAATCTTGCGAATTGAGTTTAAATCTTGCCATCTTTGAGTTTTATTCTTGCGATCTTTGAGTTTCAATCTTGCGATCTTTGAATTTCAATCTTGCCATCTATGAGTTTAAATCTTGCGATCTTTGAGTTTGAATCATGCGATCTTTGAGTTTCAATCTTGCGATCTTTTAGTTTCAAACTTGCTATCTTTGAATTTCAATCTTGCAATCATCGAGGTTCAATCTTGCGATCTTTGAGTTTCAATCTTGTGATCTTTGAGTTTCAATCTTGTGATCTTTGAGTTTCAATCTTGCGATCGTTGAGTTTCAATCTTGCCATCTTTGAGTTTTAATCTTGCGAATTGAGTTTAAATCTATCCAGCTTTGAGTTTTATTCTTGCGATCTTTGAGTTTCAATCTTGCGATCTTTGAATTTCAATCTTGTTATCTATGAGTTTAAATCTTGCGATCTTTGAGTTTCAATCATGCGATCTTTGAGTTTCAATCTTGCGATCTTTTAGTTTCAAACTTGCTATCTTTGAATTTCAATCTTGCAATCTTCGAGTTTCAATCTTGCGATCTTTGAGTTTCAATCTTGCGATCTTTGAGTTTCAATCTTGTGATCTTTGAGTTTCAATCTTGCAATCTTTGTGTTTCAATCTTGCGATCTTTGAGTTTCAATCTTGCGATCTTTGAGTTTCAATCTTGCTATCTTTAAGTTTCAATCTTGCGATCTTTGAATTTCAATCTTGCGATCTTTGAGTTTCAATCTTGCGATCTTTGAGTTTCAATCTTGAGATCTTTGAGTTTCAATCTTGCGATCTTTGAGTTTCAATCTTGCGATCTTTGAGTTTCAATCTTGCGATCTTTGAGTTTCAATCTTGCGATCCTTGAGTTTCAATCGTTCGATCTTTGAGTTTTAATCTTGCGATCATTGAGTTTCAATCTTGCAATCTTTAAGTTTCAATCTTGCAATCTTTGTGATTCAATCTTGCTATCTTTGAGTTTCAATCTTGCGATTTTTGAGTTTCAATCTTGCGATCTTTGAGTTTCAATTTTGCGATCTTTGAGTTTCAATCTTGCGATCTTTGAGTTTCAATCTTGCGATCTTTACGTTTCAATCTTGCGATCTTTGAGTTTCAATCTTGCGATCTTTGAGTTTCAATCTTCCGATCTTTGTGTTTCAATCTTGCCATCTTTGAGTTTTAATCTTGCGAATTGAGTTTATATCTTGCCATCTTTGAGTTTTATTCTTGCGATCTTTGAGTTTCAATCTTGCGATCTTTGAATTTCAATCTTGCCATCTATGAGTTTAAATCTTGCGATCTTTGAGTTTGAATCATGCGATCTTTAAGTTTCAATCTTGCGATCTTTTAGTTTCAAACTTGCTATCTTTGAATTTCAATCTTGCAATCATCGAGGTTCAATCTTGCGATCTTTGAGTTTCAATCTTGTGATCTTTGAGTTTCAATCTTGTGATCTTTGAGTTTCAATCTTGCGATCTTTGAGTTTCAATCTTGCCATCTTTGAGTTTTAATCTTGCGAATTGAGTTTAAATCTATCCAGCTTTGAGTTTTATTCTTGCGATCTTTGAGTTTCAATCTTGCGATCTTTGAATTTCAATCTTGCCATCTATGAGTTTAAATCTTGCGATCTTTAAGTTTCAATCATGCGATCTTTGAGTTTCAATCTTGCGATCTTTTAGTTTCAAACTTGCTATCTTTGAATTTCAATCTTGCAATCTTCGAGTTTCAATCTTGCGATCTTTGAGTTTCAATCTTGCGATCTTTGAGTTTCAATCTTGTGATCTTTGAGTTTCAATCTTGCAATCTTTGTGTTTCAATCTTGCGATCTTTGAGTTTCAATCTTGCGATCTTTGAGTTTCAATCTTGCGATCTTTGAGTTTCAATCTTGCGATCTTTGAGTTTCAATCTTGCGATCTTTGAGTTTCAATCTTGCGATCCTTGAGTTTCAATCGTTCGATCTTTGAGTTTTAATCTTGCGATCATTGAGTTTCAATCTTGCAATCTTTAAGTTTCAATCTTGCAATCTTTGTGATTCAATCTTGCTATCTTTGAGTTTCAATCTTGCAATTTTTGAGTTTAAATCTTGCAATCTTTGAGTTTCAATCTTGCAATCTTTGATTTTAAATCTTACGATCTTTGAGTTTCAGTCTTGCGATCTTTGAGTTTCAATCTTGCCATCTTTGAGTTTCAATTTTGCGATCTTTGAGTTTTAAACTTGCGATCTTTGTGGTTCAATCTTGCTATCTTTGAGTTTCAATCTTGCGATCTTTGAGTTTCAATCTTGCGATCTTTGAGTATCAATCTTGCAATCTCTAAATTTCAATCTTGCGATCTTTGAGTTTTAATCTTGCGATATTTGAGTTTTAATCTTGTGATCTTTTGGTTTCAATCTTGCGACCTTTGAGTTTCAATCTTGCGTCTTTGAGTTTCAATCTTGCTATCTTTAATTTTCAATCTTGCGATCTTTGAGTTTCAATCTTGCGATCTTTGAGTTTTAATCTTGCGATCTTTGAGTTTCAATCTTGCGATCTTTGAGTTTCAATCTTGCGATCTTTGAGTTTCAATCTTGCGATCTTTGAGTTTCAATCTTGCGATCTTTGATTTTCAATCTTGCGATCTTTGAGTTTCAATCTTGCGATCCTTGAGTTTCAATCGTTCGATCTTTGAGTTTCAATCTTGCGATCTTTGAGTTTCAATCTTACGATCTTTGAGTTTCAATCGTTTGATCTTTGAGTTTTATCTTGCGATCTTTGAGTTTCAATCTTGCAATCTTTAAGTTTCAATCTTGCAATCTTTGAGATTCAATCTTGCTATCTTTGAGTTTGAATCTTGCAATCTTTGAGTTTCAATCTTGCCATTTTTGAGTTTTAATCTTGCGATCTTTGAGTTTCAATTTTGCGATCTTTGAGTTTCAATCTTGTGATCTTTGAGTTTTAATCTTGCGATATTTGAGTTTTAATCTTGTGATGTTTTGGTTTCATTCTTGCGATCTTTTAGTTTCAATCTTGCGATGTTTGAGTTTCAATCCTGCATTCTTTGGGTTTCAATCCTTTGATCTTTGAGTTTCAATCGTTCGATCTTTGAGTTTAAATCTTACGATCTTTGAGTTTCAGTCTTGCGATCTTTGAGTTTCAATCTTGCCATCTTTGAGTTTCAATTTTGCGATCTTTGAGTTTCAATCTTGCGATCTTTGAGTTTCAATCGTTCGATCTTTGAGTTTCAATCTTGCGATCTTTGAATTTCAATCTTGTGATCTTTGAGTTTCAATCTTGCGATTTTTGAGTTTCAATCATACAATCTTTGAGTTTTAAACTTGCTATCTTTAAGTTCAATCTTGCTATCTTTAAGTTTCAATCTTGCTATCTTTGAGTTTCAATCTTGCGATCTTTGAGTTTCAATCTTGCGATCTTTGAGTTTCAATCTTGCGATCTTTGAGTTTCAATCTTGCGATCTTTGAGTTTCAATCTTGCGATCTTTGAGTTTCAATCTTGCGATCTTTGAGTTTCAATCCTGCATTCTTTGAGTTTCAGTCTTATGATCTTTGAGTTTCAATCTTGCCATCTTTGAGTTTCAATTTTGCGATCTTTGAGTTTTAAACTTGCGATCTTTGTGGTTCAATCTTGCTATCTTTGAGTTTTAATCTTGCGATCTTTGAGTTTCAATCTTGCGATCTTTGAGTTTCAATCTTGCAATCTCTATTTTTCAATCTTGCGATCTTTGAGTTTTAATCTTGCAATATTTGAGTTTTAATCTTGTGATCTTTTGGTTTCAATCTTGCGATCTTTGAGTTTCAATCTTGCGATCTTTAAGTTTCAATCCTGCATTCTTTGAGTTTCAATCTTGCGATCTTTTAGTTTCATTCTTGCGATCTTAGGGTTTCATTCTTGCGATCTTTGAGTATCAATCTTGCGATCTTTGAGTTTGAATCTTGTGATCTTTGAGTTTCAATGATGCGATCTTTGAGTTTCAATCTTGCGATCTTTGAGTTTAATTCTTGCGATCTTTGAGTTTCAATCTTGCGATCTTTGTGTTTCAATCTTGCCATCTTTGAGTTTTAATCTTGCGAATTGAGTTTAAATCTTGCCATCTTTGAGTTTTATTCTTGCGATCTTTGAGTTTCAATCTTGCGATCTTTGAATTTCAATCTTGCCATCTATGAGTTTAAATCTTGCGATCTTTGAGTTTGAATCATGCGATCTTTGAGTTTCAATCTTGCGATCTTTTAGTTTCAAACTTGCTATCTTTGAATTTCAATCTTGCAATCATCGAGGTTTAATCTTGCGATATTTGAGTTTCAATCCTGTGATCTTTGAGTTTCAATCTTGTGATCTTTGAGTTTCAATCTTGCGATCGTTGAGTTTCAATCTTGCCATCTTTGAGTTTTAATCTTGCGAATTGAGTTTAAATCTATCCAGCTTTGAGTTTTATTCTTGCGATCTTTGAGTTTCAATCTTGCGATCTTTGAATTTCAATCTTGCCATCTATGAGTTTAAATCTTGCGATCTTTGAGTTTCAATCATGCGATCTTTGAGTTTCAATCTTGCGATCTTTTAGTTTCAAACTTGCTATCTTTGAATTTCAATCTTGCAATCTTCGAGTTTCAATCTTGCGATCTTTGAGTTTCAATCTTGCGATCTTTGAGTTTCAATCTTGTGATCTTTGAGTTTCAATCTTGCAATCTTTGTGTTTCAATCTTGCGATCTTTGAGTTTCAATCTTGCGATCTTTGAGTTTCAATCTTGCTATCCTTAAGTTTCAATCTTGCGATCTTTGAGTTTCAATCTTGCGATCTTTGAGTTTCAATCTTGCGATCTTTGAGTTTCAATCTTGAGATCTTTGAGTTTCAATCTTGCGATCTTTGAGTTTCAATCTTGCGATCTTTGAGTTTCAATCTTGCGATCTTTGAGTTTCAATCTTGCGATCCTTGAGTTTCAATCGTTCGATCTTTGAGTTTTAATCTTGCGATCATTGAGTTTCAATCTTGCAATCTTTAAGTTTCAATCTTGCAATCTTTGTGATTCAATCTTGCTATCTTTGAGTTTCAATCTTGCGATTTTTGAGTTTCAATCTTGCGATCTTTGAGTTTCAATTTTGCGATCTTTGAGTTTCAATCTTGCGATCTTTGAGTTTCAATCTTGCGATCTTTACGTTTCAATCTTGCGATCTTTGAGTTTCAATCTTGCGATCTTTGAGTTTCAATCTTCCGATCTTTGTGTTTCAATCTTGCCATCTTTGAGTTTTAATCTTGCGAATTGAGTTTAAATCTTGCCATCTTTGAGTTTTATTCTTGCGATCTTTGAGTTTCAATCTTGCGATCTTTGAATTTCAATCTTGCCATCTATGAGTTTAAATCTTGCGATCTTTGAGTTTGAATCATGCGATCTTTAAGTTTCAATCTTGCGATCTTTTAGTTTCAAACTTGCTATCTTTGAATTTCAATCTTGCAATCATCGAGGTTCAATCTTGCGATCTTTGAGTTTCAATCTTGTGATCTTTGAGTTTCAATCTTGTGATCTTTGAGTTTCAATCTTGCGATCTTTGAGTTTCAATCTTGCCAT
This sequence comes from Stictocephala bisonia, assembly GCA_035578905.1. Classification (NCBI taxonomy): domain Eukaryota; kingdom Metazoa; phylum Arthropoda; class Insecta; order Hemiptera; family Membracidae; genus Stictocephala; species Stictocephala bisonia. Next base: position 158,857 of record JAQJVL010001571.1, read on the forward strand.
CTTTGAGTTTTAATCTTGCGAATTGAGTTTAAATCTATCCAGCTTTGAGTTTTATTCTTGCGATCTTTGAGTTTCAATCTTGCGATCTTTGAATTTCAATCTTGCCATCTATGAGTTTAAATCTTGCGATCTTTAAGTTTCAATCATGCGATCTTTGAGTTTCAATCTTGCGATCTTTTAGTTTTAAACTTGCTATCTTTGAATTTCAATCTTGCAATCTTCGAGTTTCAATCTTGCGATCTTTGAGTTTCAATCTTGCGATCTTTGAGTTTCAATCTTGTGATCTTTGAGTTTTAATCTTGCAATCTTTGTGTTTCAATCTTGCGATCTTTGAGTTTCAATCTTGCGATCTTTGAGTTTCAATCTTGCTATCTTTAAGTTTTAATCTTGCGATCTTTGAGTTTCAATCTTGCGATCTTTGAGTTTCAATCTTGCGATCTTTGAGTTTCAATCTTGCGATCTTTGAGTTTCAATCTTGCGATCTTTGAGTTTCAATCGTTCGATCTTTGAGTTTTTATCTTGCGATCTTTGAGTTTCAATCTTGCAATCTTTAAGTTTCAATCTTGCAATCTTTGTGATTCAATCTTGCTATCTTTGAGTTTCAATCTTGCAATTTTTGAGTTTAAATCTTGCAATCTTTGAGTTTCAATCTTGCAATCTTTGATTTTAAATCTTACGATCTTTGAGTTTCAGTCTTGCGATCTTTGAGTTTCAATCTTGCCATCTTTGAGTTTCAATTTTGCGATCTTTGAGTTTTAAACTTGCGATCTTTGTGGTTCAATCTTGCTATCTTTGAGTTTCAATCTTGCGATCTTTGAGTTTCAATCTTGCGATCTTTGAGTATCAATCTTGCAATCTCTAAATTTCAATCTTGCGATCTTTGAGTTTTAATCTTGCGATATTTGAGTTTTAATCTTGTGATCTTTTGGTTTCAATCTTGCGACCTTTGAGTTTCAATCTTGCGTCTTTGAGTTTCAATCTTGCTATCTTTAATTTTCAATCTTGCGATCTTTGAGTTTCAATCTTGCGATCTTTGAGTTTTAATCTTGCGATCTTTGAGTTTCAATCTTGCGATCTTTGAGTTTCAATCTTGCGATCTTTGAGTTTCAATCTTGCGATCTTTGAGTTTCAATCTTGCGATCTTTGATTTTCAATCTTGCGATCTTTGAGTTTCAATCTTGCGATCCTTGAGTTTCAATCGTTCGATCTTTGAGTTTCAATCTTGCGATCTTTGAGTTTCAATCTTACGATCTTTGAGTTTCAATCGTTTGATCTTTGAGTTTTATCTTGCGATCTTTGAGTTTCAATCTTGCAATCTTTAAGTTTCAATCTTGCAATCTTTGAGATTCAATCTTGCTATCTTTGAGTTTGAATCTTGCAATATTTGAGTTTCAATCTTGCCATTTTTGAGTTTTAATCTTGCGATCTTTGAGTTTCAATTTTGCGATCTTTGAGTTTCAATCTTGTGATCTTTGAGTTTTAATCTTGCGATATTTGAGTTTTAATCTTGTGATGTTTTGGTTTCATTCTTGTGATCTTTTAGTTTCAATCTTGCGATGTTTGAGTTTCAATCCTGCATTCTTTGGGTTTCAATCCTTCGATCTTTGAGTTTCAATCTTGCGATCTTTGGGTCTCATTCTTGCGATCTTTGATTTTTAATCTTGCGATTTTTTAGTTTCAATCTTGAGATCTTTGAGTTTCAATCTTGCTATTTTTTAGTTTAAATCTTGCCATCTTTGAGTTTCAATCTTGCGATCTTTGAGTTTCAATCTTGCGATCTTTGAGTTTCAATCTTGCGATCTTTGAGTTTCAATCGTTCGATCTTTGAGTTTCAATCTTGCGATCTTTGAATTTCAATCTTGTGATCTTTGAGTTTCAATCTTGCGATTTTTGAGTTTCAATCATGCGATCTTTGAGTTTCAAACTTGCTATCTTTGAGTTTCAATCTTGCGATCTTTGAGTTTCAATCTTGCTATCTTTAAGTTTCAATCTTGCAATCTTTTAGTTTCAATCTTGCAATCTTTGAGATTCAATCTTGCTATCTTTGAGTTTGAATCTTGCAATCTTTAAATTTTAATCTTGCCATTTTTGAGTTTTAATTTTGCCATCTTTGAGTTTCAATCTTGCGATCTTTGAGTTTCAATCTTGCGATCTTTGAGTTTCAATCTTGCGATCTTTGAGTTTCAATCGTTCGATCTTTGAGTTTAAATCTTACGATCTTTGAGTTTCAGTCTTGCGATCTTTGAGTTTCAATCTTGCCATCTTTGAGTTTCAATTTTGCGATCTTTGAGTTTCAATCTTGCGATCTTTGAGTTTCAATCGTTCGATCTTTGAGTTTCAATCTTGCGATCTTTGAATTTCAATCTTGTGATCTTTGAGTTTCAATCTTGCGATTTTTGAGTTTCAATCATACGATCTTTGAGTTTTAAACTTGCTATCTTTAAGTTCAATCTTGCTATCTTTAAGTTTCAATCTTGCTATCTTTGAGTTTCAATCTTGCGATCTTTGAGTTTCAATCTTGCGATCTTTGAGTTTCAATCTTGCGATCTTTGAGTTTCAATCTTGCGATCTTTGAGTTTCAATCTTGCGATCTTTGAGTTTCAATCTTGCGATCTTTGAGTTTCAATCCTGCATTCTTTGAGTTTCAGTCTTATGATCTTTGAGTTTCAATCTTGCCATCTTTGAGTTTCAATTTTGCGATCTTTGAGTTTTAAACTTGCGATCTTTGTGGTTCAATCTTGCTATCTTTGAGTTTTAATCTTGCGATCTTTGAGTTTCAATCTTGCGATCTTTGAGTTTCAATCTTGCAATCTCTTATTTTCAATCTTGCGATCTTTGAGTTTTAATCTTGCGATCTTTGAGTTTTCAATCTTGTGATCTTTTGGTTTCAATCTTGCGATCTTTGAGTTTCAATCTTGCGATCTTTGAGTTTCAATCCTTGCATTCTTTGAGTTTCAATCTTGCGATCTTTTAGTTTCAATCTTGTGATCTTTGAGTTTCAATCTTGCGATCTTTGAGTTTCAATCATACAATCTTTGAGTTTTAATCTTGCTATCTTTGAGTTTCAATCTTGCTATCTTTGAGTTTCAATCTTGCTATCTTTGAGTTTCAATCTTGCGATCTTTGAGTTTCAATCTTGCGATCTTTGAGTTTCAATCTTGCGATCTTTGAGTTTCAATCTTGCGATCTTTGAGTTTCAATCTTGTGATCTTTGAGTTTTAATCTTGCGATATTTGAGTTTTAATCTTGTGATGTTTTGGTTTCATTCTTGCGATCTTTTAGTTTCAATCTTGCGATCTTTGAGTTTCAATCCTGCATTCTTTGGGTTTCAATCCTTTTGATCTTTGAGTTTCAATCGTTCGATCTTTTAGTTTAAATCTTACGATCCTTGAGTTTCAGTCTTGCGATCTTTGAGTTTCAATCTTGCCATCTTTGAGTTTCAATTTTGCGATCTTTGAGTTTCAATCTTGCGATCTTTGAGTTTCAATCGTTCGATCTTTGAGTTTCAATCTTGCGATCTTTGAATTTCAATCTTGTGATCTTTGAGTTTCAATCTTGCGATTTTTGAGTTTCAATCATACAATCTTTGAGTTTTAAACTTGCTATCTTTAAGTTCAATCTTGCTATCTTTAAGTTTCAATCTTGCTATCTTTGAGTTTCAATCTTGCGATCTTTGAGTTTCAATCTTGCGATCTTTGAGTTTCAATCTTGCGATCTTTGAGTTTCAATCTTGCGATCTTTGAGTTTCAATCTTGCGATCTTTGAGTTTCAATCTTGCGATCTTTGAGTTTCAATCCTGCATTCTTTGAGTTTCAGTCTTATGATCTTTGAGTTTCAATCTTGCCATCTTTGAGTTTCAATTTTGCGATCTTTGAGTTTTAAACTTGCGATCTTTGTGGTTCAATCTTGCTATCTTTGAGTTTTAATCTTGCGATCTTTGAGTTTCAATCTTGCGATCTTTGAGTTTCAATCTTGCAATCTCTATTTTTCAATCTTGCGATCTTTGAGTTTTAATCTTGCAATATTTGAGTTTTAATCTTGTGATCTTTTGGTTTCAATCTTGCGATCTTTGAGTTTCAATCTTGCGATCTTTAAGTTTCAATCCTGCATTCTTTGAGTTTCAATCTTGCGATCTTTTAGTTTCATTCTTGCGATCTTAGGGTTTCATTCTTGCGATCTTTGAGTATCAATCTTGCGATCTTTGAGTTTGAATCTTGTGATCTTTGAGTTTCAATGATGCGATCTTTGAGTTTCAATCTTGCGATCTTTGAGTTTAATTCTTGCGATCTTTGAGTTTCAATCTTGCGATCTTTGTGTTTCAATCTTGCCATCTTTGAGTTTTAATCTTGCGAATTGAGTTTAAATCTTGCCATCTTTGAGTTTTATTCTTGCGATCTTTGAGTTTCAATCTTGCGATCTTTGAATTTTAATCTTGCCATCTATGAGTTTAAATCTTGCGATCTTTGAGTTTGAATCATGCGATCTTTGAGTTTCAATCTTGCGATCTTTTAGTTTCAAACTTGCTATCTTTGAATTTCAATCTTGCAATCATCGAGGTTCAATCTTGCGATATTTGAGTTTCAATCCTGTAATCTTTGAGTTTCAATCTTGTAATCTTTGAGTTTCAATCTTGCGATCGTTGAGTTTCAATCTTGCCATCTTTGAGTTTTAATCTTGCGAATTGAGTTTAAATCTATCCAGCTTTGAGTTTTATTCTTGCGATCTTTGAGTTTCAATCTTGCGATCTTTGAATTTCAATCTTGCCATCTATGAGTTTAAATCTTGCGATCTTTGAGTTTCAATCATGCGATCTTTGAGTTTCAATCTTGCGATCTTTTAGTTTCAAACTTGCTATCTTTGAATTTCAATCTTGCAATCTTCGAGTTTCAATCTTGCGATCTTTGAGTTTCAATCTTGCGATCTTTGAGTTTCAATCTTGTGATCTTTGAGTTTCAATCTTGCAATCTTTGTGTTTCAATCTTGCGATCTTTGAGTTTCAATCTTGCGATCTTTGAGTTTCAATCTTGCTATCCTTAAGTTTCAATCTTGCGATCTTTGAGTTTCAATCTTGCGATCTTTGAGTTTCAATCTTGCGATCTTTGAGTTTCAATCTTGAGATCTTTGAGTTTCAATCTTGCGATCTTTGAGTTTCAATCTTGCGATCTTTGAGTTTCAATCTTGCGATCTTTGAGTTTCAATCTTGCGATCCTTGAGTTTCAATCGTTCGATCTTTGAGTTTTAATCTTGCGATCATTGAGTTTCAATCTTGCAATCTTTAAGTTTCAATCTTGCAATCTTTGTGATTCAATCTTGCTATCTTTGAGTTTCAATCTTGCGATTTTTGAGTTTCAATCTTGCGATCTTTGAGTTTCAATTTTGCGATCTTTGAGTTTCAATCTTGCGATCTTTGAGTTTCAATCTTGCGATCTTTACGTTTCAATCTTGCGATCTTTGAGTTTCAATCTTGCGATCTTTGAGTTTCAATCTTCCGATCTTTGTGTTTCAATCTTGCCATCTTTGAGTTTTAATCTTGCGAATTGAGTTTAAATCTTGCCATCTTTGAGTTTTATTCTTGCGATCTTTGAGTTTCAATCTTGCGATCTTTGAATTTCAATCTTGCCATCTATGAGTTTAAATCTTGCGATCTTTGAGTTTGAATCATGCGATCTTTAAGTTTCAATCTTGCGATCTTTTAGTTTCAAACTTGCTATCTTTGAATTTCAATCTTGCAATCATCGAGGTTCAATCTTGCGATCTTTGAGTTTCAATCTTGTGATCTTTGAGTTTCAATCTTGTGATCTTTGAGTTTCAATCTTGCGATCTTTGAGTTTCAATCTTGCCATCTTTGAGTTTTAATCTTGCGAATTGAGTTTAAATCTATCCAGCTTTGAGTTTTATTCTTTCGATCTTTGAGTTTCAATCTTGCGATCTTTGAATTTCAATCTTGCCATCTATGAGTTTAAATCTTGCGATCGTTAAGTTTCAATCATGCGATCTTTGAGTTTCAATCTTGCGATCTTTTAGTTTTAAACTTGCTATCTTTGAATTTCAATCTTGCAATCTTCGAGTTTCAATCTTGCGATCTTTGAGTTTCAATCTTGCGATCTTTGAGTTTCAATCTTGTGATCTTTGAGTTTTAATCTTGCAATCTTTGTGTTTCAATCTTGCAATCTTTGAGTTTCAATCTTGCGATCTTTGAGTTTCAATCTTGCTATCTTTAAGTTTTAATCTTGCGATCTTTGAGTTTCAATCTTGCGATCTTTGAGTTTCAATCTTGCGATCTTTGAGTTTCAATCTTGCGATCTTTGAGTTTCAATCTTGCGATCTTTGAGTTTCAATCGTTCGATCTTTGAGTTTTAATCTTGCGATCATTGAGTTTCAATCTTGCAATCTTTAAGTTTCAATCTTGCAATCTTTGTGATTCAATCTTGCTATCTTTGAGTTTCAATCTTGCAATTTTTGAGTTTAAATCTTGCAATCTTTGAGTTTCAATCTTGCAATCTTTGATTTTAAATCTTACGATCTTTGAGTTTCAGTCTTGCGATCTTTGAGTTTCAATCTTGCCATCTTTGAGTTTCAATTTTGCGATCTTTGAGTTTTAAACTTGCGATCTTTGTGGTTCAATCTTGCTATCTTTGAGTTTCAATCTTGCGATCTTTGAGTTTCAATCTTGCGATCTTTGAGTATCAATCTTGCAATCTCTAAATTTCAATCTTGCGATCTTTGAGTTTTAATCTTGCGATATTTGAGTTTTAATCTTGTGATCTTTTGGTTTCAATCTTGCGACCTTTGAGTTTCAATCTTGCGTCTTTGAGTTTCAATCTTGCTATCTTTAATTTTCAATCTTGCGATCTTTGAGTTTCAATCTTGCGATCTTTGAGTTTTAATCTTGCGATCTTTGAGTTTCAATCTTGCGATCTTTGAGTTTCAATCTTGCGATCTTTGAGTTTCAATCTTGCGATCTTTGAGTTTCAATCTTGCGATCTTTGATTTTCAATCTTGCGATCTTTGAGTTTCAATCTTGCGATCCTTGAGTTTCAATCGTTCGATCTTTGAGTTTCAATCTTGCGATCTTTGAGTTTCAATCTTACGATCTTTGAGTTTCAATCGTTTGATCTTTGAGTTTTATCTTGCGATCTTTGAGTTTCAATCTTGCAATCTTTTAGTTTCAATCTTGCAATCTTTGAGATTCAATCTTGCTATCTTTGAGTTTGAATCTTGCAATCTTTGATTTTAATCTTGCCATTTTTGAGTTTTAATCTTGCGATCTTTGAGTTTCAATCTTGCGATCTTTGAGTTTCAATCTTGCGATCTTTGAGTTTCAATCTTGCGATCTTTGAGTTTCAATCGTTCGATCTTTGAGTTTCAATCTTACGATCTTTGAGTTTCAGTCTTGCGATCTTTGAGTTTCAATCTTGCCATCTTTGAGTTTCAATCTTGCGATCTTTGAGTTTCAATCTTGCGATCTTTGAGTTTCAATCGTTCGATCTTTGAGTTTCAATCTTGCGATCTTTGAGTTTCAATCTTGTGATCTTTGAGTTTCAATCTTGCGATTTTTGAGTTTAAATCTTGCGATCTTTGAGTTTCAATCTTGCTATCTTTGAGTTTCAATCTTGCTATCTTTGAGTTTCAATCTTGCGATCTTTGAGTTTCAATCGTTCGATCTTTGAGTTTCAATCTTGCGATCTTTGAATTTCAATCTTGTGATCTTTGAGTTTCAATCTTGCGATTTTTGAGTTTCAATCATGCGATCTTTGAGTTTCAAACTTGCTATCTTTGAGTTTCAATCTTGCGATCTTTGATTTTCAATCTTGCTATCTTTAAGTTTCAATCTTGCAATCTTTTAGTTTCAATCTTGCAATCTTTGAGATTCAATCTTGCTATCTTTGAGTTTGAATCTTGCAATCTTTAAATTTTAATCTTGCCATTTTTGAGTTTTAATTTTGCCATCTTTGAGTTTCAATCTTGCGATCTTTGAGTTTCAATCTTGCGATCTTTGAGTTTCAATCTTGCGATCTTTGAGTTTCAATCGTTCGATCTTTGAGTTTAAATCTTGCGATCTTTGAGTTTCAGTCTTGCGATCTTTGAGTTTCAATCTTGCGATCTTTGATTTTCAATCTTACGATCTTTGAGTTTCAATCTTGCGATCCTTGAGTTTCAATCGTTCGATCTTTGAGTTTCAATCTTGCGATCTTTGAGTTTCAATCGTTCGATCTTTGAGTTTTATCTTGCGATCTTTGAGTTTCAATCTTGCAATCTTTAAGTTTCAATCTTGCAATCTTTGAGATTCAATCTTGCTATCTTTGAGTTTGAATCTTGCAATCTTTGAGTTTTAATCTTGCCATTTTTTAGTTTTAATTTTGCGATCTTTGAGTTTCAATTTTGCGATCTTTGAGTTTCAATCTTGTGATCTTTGAGTTTTAATCTTGCGATATTTGAGTTTTAATCTTGTGATGTTTTGGTTTCAATCTTGCGGTCTTTTACTTTCAATCTTGCGATGTTTGAGTTTCAATCCTGCATTCTTTGAGTTTCAATCCTTCGATCTTTGAGTTTCAATCTTGCGATCTTTGGGTCTCATTCTTGCGATCTTTGATTTTTAATCTTGCGATCTTTTAGTTTCAATCTTGAGATCTTTGAGTTTCAATCTTGCTATTTTTTAGTTTAAATCTTGCGATCTTTGAGTTTCAATCTTGCGATCTTTGAATTTCAATCTTGTGATCTTTGAGTTTCAATCTTGCGATTTTTGAGTTTAAATCATACGATCTTTGAGTTTTAAACTTGCTATCTTTGAGTTTCAATCTTGCTATCTTTGAGTTTAAATCTTGCAATCTTTGAGTTTCAATCTTGCAATCTTTGATTTTAAATCTTACGATCTTTGAGTTTCAGTCTTGCGATCTTTAAGTTTCAATCTTGCCATCTTTGAGTTTCAATTTTGCGATCTTTGAGTTTTAAACTTGCGATCTTTGTGGTTCAATCTTGCTATCTTTGTGTTTCAATCTTGCGATCTTTGAGTTTCAATCTTGCGATCTTTGAGTATCAATCTTCCAATCTCTAAATTTCAATCTTGCGATCTTTGAGTTTTAATCTTGCGATATTTGAGTTTTAATCTTGTGATCTTTTGGTTTCAATCTTGCGACCTTTGAGTTTCAATCTTGCGTCTTTGAGTTTCAATCTTGCTATCTTCAATTTTCAATCTTGCGATCTTTGAGTTTCAATCTTGCGATCTTTGAGTTTCAATCTTGCGATCTTTGAGTTTCAATCTTGCGATCTTTGAGTTTCAATCTTGCGATCTTTGAGTTTCAATCTTGCGATCTTTGATTTTCAATCTTACGATCTTTGAGTTTCAATCTTGCGATCCTTGAGTTTCAATCGTTCGATCTTTGAGTTTCAATCTTGCGATCTTTGAGTTTCAATCGTTCGATCTTTGAGTTTTATCTTGCGATCTTTGAGTTTCAATCTTGCAATCTTTAAGTTTCAATCTTGCAATCTTTGAGATTCAATCTTGCTATCTTTGAGTTTGAATCTTGCAATCTTTGAGTTTTAATCTTGCCATTTTTTAGTTTTAATTTTGCGATCTTTGAGTTTAATTCTTGCGATCTTTGAGTTTCAATCTTGCGATCTTTGTGTTTCAATCTTGCCATCTTTGAGTTTTAATCTTGCGAATTGAGTTTAAATCTTGCCATCTTTGAGTTTTATTCTTGCGATCTTTGAGTTTCAATCTTGCGATCTTTGAATTTTAATCTTGCCATCTATGAGTTTAAATCTTGCGATCTTTGAGTTTCAATCATGCGATCTTTGAGTTTCAATCTTGCGATCTTTTAGTTTCAAACTTGCTATCTTTGAATTTCAATCTTGCAATCATCGAGGTTCAATCTTGCGATATTTGAGTTTCAATCCTGTAATCTTTGAGTTTCAATCTTGTAATCTTTGAGTTTCAATCTTGCGATCGTTGAGTTTCAATCTTGCCATCTTTGAGTTTTAATCTTGCGAATTGAGTTTAAATCTATCCAGCTTTGAGTTTTATTCTTGCGATCTTTGAGTTTCAATCTTGCGATCTTTGAATTTCAATCTTGCCATCTATGAGTTTAAATCTTGCGATCTTTGAGTTTCAATCATGCGATCTTTGAGTTTCAATCTTGCGATCTTTTAGTTTCAAACTTGCTATCTTTGAATTTCAATCTTGCAATCTTCGAGTTTCAATCTTGCGATCTTTGAGTTTCAATCTTGCGATCTTTGAGTTTCAATCTTGTGATCTTTGAGTTTCAATCTTGCAATCTTTGTGTTTCAATCTTGCGATCTTTGAGTTTCAATCTTGCGATCTTTGAGTTTCAATCTTGCTATCCTTAAGTTTCAATCTTGCGATCTTTGAGTTTCAATCTTGCGATCTTTGAGTTTCAATCTTGCGATCTTTGAGTTTCAATCTTGAGATCTTTGAGTTTCAATCTTGCGATCTTTGAGTTTCAATCTTGCGATCTTTTG